>SNQJ01S0029864.1:91987-123476 GCA_010110895.2 Picea sitchensis
ATCCATACATAGGTGCTGTCTGATGCGCTACCACTCGAAGGGGTACCAACAGGGGTTACAAGGGTGGCCAACAGATGTGCGCTTAAGTACCACTTGTATTTCTTGCGTGTATGAATCCCTCAACCGCGGGTTTATGCACGTAATGACAGATCTTTGTGGCTTAAAGATGCTGGAATATGTCTCTAGCCTGAAAAAAAAAATAACCCACACTTTCTGCCGAGGAAAGTGCTCTGATACCACTTGTAATATACCAGATATAAAATGTATGCAGAACAGAAATAAAATGCTAGTAATGACAGAATAAAAACAATGTAACCAGAACATTCACCACAATAACACTGAAATGATATAAGAATAACAACAGAAATAACACTTTGAATCTGAAAGCAATGTTTACGGGCCTCTTCGAGGGGGAAACCTCCAATTGAGCATAGCTCTATTACAATAATCTCCAAGCTAGGGTTCTCATACCCTCGACTCTTATTTATACTAAAAAGAAGCATCTCGAGGAAGATCCTTCTAGAAGCGGAAGCTTCTATTAGGTCTTCTTACATCCACCTTATTCTATTTTATTGAAAGGCCTTAATAATATTGACCTTTATTACTTCCGAATATATTGTTCTACCTATGTGCGGGTTAGGATCCTAACATTCTATCTAGCAAGTGTTGGCCCAAATACTTACACAAGCTCAATGCCAATGCATTGAGGACTCTCAACATCTGTTCGACAAGATCTTGTCGATTTCTAGCATGGAGTTTGTTGATATATCTGGAAGCAAATTTTTTGGTAAATTTTTTGCTAGCAAAGTTTTAGAAAAAAATTATGCAATCTAGGTGTTTGACAAAATACCTACCAGAACTTTTAACTGTTACTTTTTTTTAGGACAACTACAATGTTGATTGTAACTGTTGGATGAAATGCCTGTAGATCTTGATATAAAGATAGAACCTTAGATTATGCTCAAGTTACTTTCAGTAAAACTTTATGTTTGTGGGTGAGCGCACCAAGATATATGTTGCATTTAAAACAATAATTGAAGAATAGCCTAGGCATTCTTATTGCCCAGTACTACATTCTTTACGAGGGTAAACAACTAGAAGATATATTTTGGTTATTTTATTATCATATTTGCAAAGATTTAACTATTATCTTGGCATTGCACTTGCATGGAGGAGCAATGGGCATTGGGATGTCTTTTCAAAATGTCACTAGACATAATTCTACCATTCCAACCACTTCAAAGTCTTCACCTATTTATAGTGCCTATATCATGGATCATGTTTAGGAGGTGAAAATAGTGCAAAGATAGATGTCAACCATATGCATTCCTTATATGATAAAGATGTAGTAATTGTTGATTTAATGAGTATTGACCTCATACTTCAGCTTTATATAAATGGATTCATTCATCTTTGATACATAAATGTGAAATCACTCTTTGTTCCAAATGTTTTATTATTGTTTAAATATTTCTTTGATCGTATTGATTATTAGAGAGTTTTTGAGGAAGGTGTTTTTTTGTGAAACATAGGGATTTTTATAAACCCTTGGTTACTAGATTTTGATCCTAACTCTATGTTAATTATTAGAATGTTAGTGTGGGTTTGCCTTCCTAATTTGACATTACATTTCTAACATTTACCAATTTTTTAGGATATTGGGAACTCTTTCCAAACTTACATCAAATCAAATCTTGAGAGAGCTTTGGTAGGATTATGTACATATGCTTGCATTTGTGTTGACATCAATCTTAATAATGGTCTTCTTAATAAAGTGCTTCTCAAGTGGAAAAATTGTTAACACATTCAGATCTTAAATTATGATAACACATCATTTCATTTTTAAATATATCATCTACCAAGACATCTACAAGCTATTTGTCCCATGCTCATACCATTCTCCTAAAAAAAAAATGGGTAAAAACAAAATAAAAAAATGATGTATTTTTCTAAAAAATGACGATGATTAGAATAACAATCAACATAGGAGAATCCACTCCTCCTTCCAAAACTAACGTAGAAGACATGGATAACAATTTTAGCTGTCCTTAAAGTTTTTTTAAATAAAACAAAGAAACTCATGACAGTGATCCATCTAATTCAAAAAAATTATTACTCTATAAATTCTGATATATTTCCTCATAACTTATACTTAATGCTAATAATTTTTAAGAGAGTGACAAAAAGTAAAAAAAAAAAAAAAATTAAAAAACAAGAAACAACAATATGTATATTAGATGGGTGTTTTTATTCCTATATATTTATAAGTGCAATTTGTCTTTGTATTTCTGTAACTGTAATAAACTCTTACACTTACTCTTTTATATTTCATTACGAAAAAAAAAAGTGATTTCCTTTACAATATATAGAAATTATATATAGTAAAAATCAAAATCAACAATTTTCATGAAAATGAAACCACTGTACGAATTATTATTAAAAGCAGGATATAGAATAAACATTTTTTTTTACAGGATATTAAATTAACTGTACAACAGTGCAGACTTTACAGACATGAAAAGTCTGCAAAGTCTCGACTCTATAACAGTGCAGACAGGGATATAAAAAGCTTTATATTGCCGCTCAAGTCTCACATACATACAATAGCGTGGCTATTAAAAACGATAAATCATTTGCAAACCAATATACGGTGCACTTTGAAATGGAAAAAGAAAAAGAAGAGGAAATCATATTGCATTAAGTACTGTGCGTGGATAATTGGACGATTCACCGATTATTTATTTCGTTCCGGAAAATCGAACCCACTAAATTCTGAAGAGAGAAAGCGAGCTATGCCGGTCACAAGTTTCAACGAGCTAAGCCGGTCTCCGGGATGTATGCAACCACGACCAGAGATCAAGTGCTCCCTAACGTCATCTTCACCTCCGGATCATCGCACCTCTGCACCAACCTCTCATACATCGAACCGCAGCCCTCGCCGGGCACATCCCAAGTCGAAGAAAACGCCCCTCCGACGCCTCGCCGCCCTGGACGCCTCCTTTCTGGCCGCGGCCAACAGTCTGGCGGCCAAGGCCATCAAGTTCTCGGCCGACAGGTCGGACTCGAGGGCCGAGAACGGCAGGAGAAAGTAGAGCTCACCCAGCCGGAGCTCCTCCTCCGGCTTCAGCGGGCGGCAGTTGACGGCGTAAAGATCACGCGAGTGGCAGATGAAATGGCGGGGGTGGTGCTGCACCACTCGCTTGAAGCTAACCGGCGCCGGAAACTTGTCCACCTGACCGTTAACGTGGACGACCCTAATAGCGTCAGGACTAACCACCTTCGCCCGCCGGGCGCATGAGGCCATCGATCCCTTAGTTCTTTTTTTCTGTGGAAAAAAAAACAGTTAGCCAACTGGATCCTGAGAATGGATAAAGGCGTAGAACGCGGCCGAGAGTTCGAGATTATGCAGCCACCGGCCGGCTTGAGAAAATGAAGGGCGGACGATCGCAGAATTTGGCGTTCAGCGGTTTCGTCACGCGGGTGTGGGTTTTTATTAATGATGGGCGTAACAAACAGAAGAGAATGCTGAGTCAGCCGTGATGCTTCTTTGTCGATCTCTCGAAGTATAATTATTACGTTTTTACTGTAGAGATTATTGGATGTTCCCATAAGAAATAGTGCTAACGTGGAAAACTCTGGGCCACATAACCTGCAACACTGACTGAACCTTGAAACTACTAAGAAAACACTTGAACAATTATACACCTAACCATTGTACGTATTCCAATAGTTCTGAGATTTGGATGATGGCATCTTTTCAAGTTTTGGATTTTATGAATTATTCATTACAGAATATTTTGGAATTTTATGAGTGATTTATATAAAACAATTATTATTATATTGAGAAATCAAAACATCTCAAATCATCAAAATTATCATAATTTTAGAATACTTATTTGATGATTTTTTATTATAGAAATAAGATTTTAAAAAAAATAAGTAATTTTTTACTTTAATCATAAATCAATTCTAATTTCAACAAATGTTTATTGTGGTCGTCATTATCAATTAAATATATTTACAATTTAAATAAATATTTTGAATATAATATTAATAAATTAAACTAAAAACTAAAATCTATAATATTAATATTATCATAATTTTAGAATATTTATTTGATGATTTTTTATATAGAAATAAGGTTTTAAAGAAATTTAAATAATTTTTTACTTTAATTATAAATCAATTATAATTTCAACAAATGTTTATTGTGGTTGTCATCATCAATTAAATATATTTACAATCTAAATAAATATTTTGAATATAATATTAATAAATTAAATTAAAAACTAAAATTTATAAAAATTATTTTTTTAACATTAAATATTATAATAAAAATTTAATAATAAATAATATGATGATGATTAGCATCCACTGATACTTAATTGGTCTATGGACTTTAAGAGGATAAGTGATTACTTGCAATTCTTTAGAATTTTGTTTATGTGCTCGAAAAACATTAAGAGAATCTTTCCAATATCACCATAATTTTGTTGACTTAAGAGGTTAGGAAAAATATTTTGAAAATGAGATCTAATCTAGGTATAGGTTGGACAATCTAAGAGAAAATGATTTGCATTTTCAACCTTCTTAGTGTCACAAAGGTGACACACTCTTTCATCTCATGGTGTTTTAGGAATTGATCAACTCCCAGTTTCACTATGGAGCTCGTGAGAATTTGTTTTTATCTTAACAATGCTTATTTTTTTCTTTACACTTGTCAAAACAGATAGATAATTTTGTTCTTCTTAATTAGGGTTGATTACATCCTTATAACACCTTAATTTTTGGTTTTCCTCTAACTTTTTATTACACCACATTTTCTCCTTAAGTTTTGATTTGATGATACTTTTAATAATATATTTCTTCTGCAAAATGGTGTCTTCCATGATTCCCCAATAGTTTAGCCAAGACCAGGCATCTTTATACCATCCTCACTTGAGTCGATGGTGGTTAGGACTCAATTTTGAAGCAGTTTTAGGAAGCCTCTTGTCTTCCATGTTGTTTAACTTGTTCTTATACATTAGGTATCTAGTCATAGTCATGCTCTCAATGGAGGAGAGGCTTGTTTCTAAGAGGAGGATGAGATAGAGCGTATTTCCTTTAATTTTAAGATTATAGGTTATAAAATTCTTTTGTATTTTCTCTATCTTTCTCTAGGATTCACGAGAGATACTATAGCCCCGGACTTCACATCCATAAAGAATAGCAGGTGTAACGAGAGTATCAAAGAGGATTTTCTTCTTATCCCAAATCCAAAGATCGATTGATTTACAATTGTTTTCAAGCCCACAATAAGCTTTCCATCCCCCAATAATGCTTTTCTCAATGCTATAATTCTAGTTGAGCTTGTGGTGAATATCAATTCTAAGATACTTGTATGAAGTCAGTTCCTCCAAGTTGTTGTTTTCAGATAGGAAGGTATCATAAGTGATGTTAATGGATTTAATAATCATCACCTTAGTCTTATCAGTATTAACAGTCATACCCACATTGAAGTAAAAATCCTTGAGGATTCTTAGTTGGTTTTCAAGATCATGGGGACTCATTTCCATAAGAACAATATCATCGGCATAAATAAGAAGATTGATGACTATATCGGTGAGAGTAGGGCCAACACAACTTGTTTTTTTCAAGCAATCTTCTAACTTGTCATTGCATATGCCAAAAAAGGTAGGGGACAAGGGACAACCTTGTTTGACTCCAATATTGCAGTTAATATCTTTCAACCAGCCCTTAGTGTTTTTAAACTTAGCAATAATGTTCTCATACATCCTTATTGCAATAGCTCTCAGCTTAAGAGGCACTTTTATCTCTTCCAACCTATTCCAAAGGTTTTTCCTAGGAACCATGTCAAAAGATTTTCTAAAGTCAACAAAACAACAAAAAAGATTGGTTTTAATATTGCGGAACTCCTCTGCAATGATCCTAAAGGTAACAAGATGGTCCACAATTGAATGATATCTCCTAAACTTGACCTGGCCTTTAGCTCTTTTACCGTGACTTTCTAGCCAAAGGCTAATCTTCTTTTCCAAAATAATTCCATAAAGCTTGTCTAAAATCGGGTTAATCATAATGGTCCTATAATTAGAGGGAATGTATATATCCTCATTTTTAAAAATAGGAACAATGTGGCTTTGCATCCATGGTTTAGGGAAGCCCTACTTGACTGCTAAATTGAAGATCTTGTGTATGTGAGGGATAAGGATAGGCCCTTCGATTTTAAAAATTCCAGCTTGGTAGCCTTCAATGTCCTTATCTTTCCCATTTGCAAGACGCTTAACCCAAAACTCTATGTCATCTAAAGAAAAAAATCCATCATCTATAGGGACAATAAGAATGGTGTCCATGGCATTAGGGAACTCATAAATAATTTTAAGGTAGGAATTCCAATCCCTTAAGGGAATCATATTATTTTATTTAGTATTATGGTTTAAAATTTAGCTCCAGAACTTCTTAGGATCCAGCTTAGATAATTGTGAAAACTACTCTTGCCTTTTATTGATACAATACCTTTTTTTTTTCATTTAACTAGTGATTTGTACATATTGATCTTATCGAGTTTTAAGGACTCATTAGAAACATCTCTAATGGTTTTCCTAGCAATTTTACATTCTTTATCATACCAAGGGTTGGTCATTCTATTCTTCTTTTTACAGGACACCTCGAAAGGGAACTTGTTAATAGAAGTGGAAAGGGTAGTTGTAAAATTATGATAGAGTTCTTCAATGTTGTCCTTATAAGTTAGGAGATGTAATTTACTATTTAAATCTTTTAAGAAAAGGTCAACTTTACTTTTTTCAAAGCACAATTGCCTTTGATTATCAGAATTCTCTTCAATGGCACTCATGTGCATGGAAAAGTTTAGAGTTAGGGTTAAAGGTTTATGATCGGAGTCCGGTTCATGGTCATTTAAAAGGTCAAAAGTTGTTATTTGGTTGGAAAAGGGGATATCATAAATCACATAATCTACAACACTACTACCTAGCCCATGAATACAAGTCATCTGGTTGGAGTTTGGCCACTTCATTAATCCATTGCAAACTATTAGGTCTTCAAAGTTGCAGAGCTTGATCAACTCAGTACCAAACAAATTCTCAATTAGGTCTTCAGAGCATCTTTTGTAGCTATTAGATAAAACAAGGTCTGCATCTAGCCATAAAGGATTATGGTTGGAATCAGTGCTTAAAAGAGTAGCTTGTTTAGTTGCAGTCCTAGCATTAAAGTCTCCTAGCAAGAGGATATTACCTTCATTTTTCAAACTATAAATATCTTGTTCTAAATTATTAGAGGGACAATTGCTATCTAGATTGTTTTTCTTATAAAAAGTAGAATTAATAGGTGTGAAATAACAAATTGCTATATACATCTTCTTAGCATTGGTGTCTGAAATTTTTATCCAAATGTATTGATTGAAAGGGTCAATCTTATGAAGTTGAATGTGAGGAGAAATGTTCTTTCTAATATAACAAGCTATGCCACATATCCCTGTACGGTGGGACTTTTTGTTCCATGCCGACCACAAGACAAATCCTTCTATGTTAAGGACCTTAGACTATTCATACTCTCAAGTTTCAACTAAACAAATAATGTCAATATCACTCGGGATCCAACTTATCATAGAACCTTTACACCATGAAAAGCCATGACACTTTCAAAAAATAATAATAATAATAATAATAATAATAATAATAATAATAATATAATACATATATCTTAAATTGAATCTTTAAATATAATCATTTTTTAAAATATTTATTAAATCCAAAATTAAAAAAAATTGTATTTTAAATCAATAATTAACTTAATATTTTAAAATTGTATTTATTTATTTATTAATAATTTAAATAATTTTATAATAATAAATACTTTTATTTATTATAAATTTAATAATAAATTTTCACTTTCCATATCACAAAATTTCCTTATTGAATAGAAAATTTACTAGAAAATCAAATGCTTTCAATATGAACCATAGTTAGAAGCACCTTAAATTCGAAGAAAGTTTTGTTTCTAGCATCATCGTTTTAGATTTTATTAGATCCGAATCATCGTTAGTATTTAATACATAGCATGGAACTATTTTCAAGTTTTATTATGTTTAATATAACATTAAATATATTTTAGATTTCGTTTTTATTGAAGGTAGTTTTAATGATTATTATAATGGATATTGTTTTTTGTTTTTTTTAATATGATTTAGGTATTGATTAGGAGTTTGTTAAAATAGGTTAGTTAAAAAATCTAGAAGTATTTGGAAAGAGTGAATGTCTTTTTTTACTATCATCAATATAAGTGGTATAGTTTTAACTTGCATTTGTATATAACAATTATTATTAGTATATAACAATCAACAATGAATATCCACACTACCAACTAACAACTAAATTATCATAATGTTTTGCCACTTTCAAGATAAAAAATTAAAAATTAAAAATTAAAAACTTGTCATTTTTATGAACATTATATCATATAATTAACTATTTATGAAATGAAACTCAAATTTTTCTCATGAATTTTAGTGTCCTCTATAAATCCTTTTGATGTGTAATTCTTCTGTATTGGTAGAAATAGAATTGTATGTTGAATTAAACTATGCTCGAATTCGAAGCTACCTTTTCATTATCGGCCCCTCTTGTCGCTTGACTTGCGGCGTTTAGTTTGTGAACAACATTAATTTGGTAATGTACAACGTTTGACATACATGTTATCTTTTTTAATATTATGAGTAAGTGCCCTACCTTCCAACTTATGTTTCCTATACGAAGCATTTCATGACTTTGTAAGGGGTTGGTATGGAAAGTGGGAAATGGTCACAAGTTTAACTTAGGGGTAGAATCATGGATGGGTAGTAGGAATTTTTATAAAGTGTAATGTAATTATTATAAAAATAAAAATAAGGGATATTCGTCTTAGTTTATGTGTTTAATTATGTGGAAGTTATTTTTGAATATTGAATTGGAAATCTTATGCATAAAGATTAGAAGGAGAATATGTTGTTTGTTGGGATATTTTTATTAATAACTTACGAGTTTTGTTAGATGAAGAGATGAAGCATATGCTTTTGTTTGACACAAAACAAAGTTTTTGGAAGATATATTGCCTATTCAGGGTCCATCTTACGCATGTCTTGGCTGGAGAGGGAATGCACTGCCTTTAAGACTGTGTTTTTTTCTGGAGGAAGGCCAAGGGGATGTGTGTGGTGGTGGAAGGTTATTTGGAAAGTAAAAGAATCATTAAAGACAAAAAAAAAAAAATGCGGTTATCATTTAGGAAATGGAGATAACTTATGAAGTTCTTCGAAAATGAAGTTGACATGGACTTAGTTAATGTGTCCTATGTAATAATATTGAAGCAAGCATTCAATATTTGCTTATTTAATGCCCTTTCCTTGATGAAACTTTGTTGTAGTGTGGAGGTATGGGCATGTCGCAAGATGATTTGGTAGAGCATTGTTTGAAAAAATGGTTTGAAATTAAAGGATTGAAAGATCATAAAGCCTTTCCTTTTGTGTTTTTGTGGGGTCTTTGGCTGGAAAGGAAAATTACCCTTTTTCAAGGTAGGGATGCTTCATCTTTACTAATTTACAATCAAACAAACACTAGGTTAGGCAACCCTCTATTTCTTTGAGGAAGATAATCATTATGGGTATTGACACGTCCAAGGTTTACTTTTTTATATATGATACCCACCAAGATGCACTTGTTGTTAGTGGAGTTGGATGTGTTTTATTCTTTGATGACTCACACTTTATTAATTATAAATATCATTTGGGGGAGGGAACTAATAACATTGTTAGAGTTATATATGCTTTTATATTCTTACTTAAATGTGAAAAAAACATCATGTCTCTCATATTTAAGTGTTTTGCAACTCTCAACTAGTTATAGACTAAATGAATGATAAAAAGGTGGTGCAAAGTATTACATTTCAATCGGTATTTGAACAAATTAAAAGGATTGAATCTAGATTTGAATCTATTTCATTCAAACATGTTTACTAAGAGACTAGTGTGAAAGAAGAGACAAAAGAAGCCTTGTCTATGGGGTAGGTTCCATTGTTTTGACTGAAGTGTTGGGATTGCAAGACCTTTGGTCATAATGGCTAAATTTGGCCCATATTATCATTTTGACTCTTTTCATTGGATCTTTAATTAGGCCTAGCCAAAACTTACTTTTTAGGATTCTATTTATTTGAATCTTGAAATTTTGTTCCTTATTTCCCTTTGTTTTATCTTAATTTTGTAATTCAGGAATATGCTCTATTTGTCTTGATGCAATGCAAAGTGATAGAAATTGTGGAAATTTCAAGACTCAATTTACTAATGCAAATTAAAAAAAATCACCTCAAATGTGAGGTTCTCTAGATGTATTTCTTGTGAAATTTCACACTTACGGATAAATCTAAAATGCAAATTACAACAATATACACTTCACTTATTTTTAACCAAATACACAATGCATTGCAAGAAAATAAGCATTGAACAATTACACTTCAAGGAAAATTTGTTTCTAGTTCTTAGGGCCCAAAGCGCAACATATATTAGATATGAAATTAATTAATTACAATATATTTATTACAATCATAAAATTTCCCACTTAGCTTCTATATGTTTGTCAAATCACTCAACAAAATCATCATAAATCTACATACCAAACAAGGCTAGAAACTACTCATTCACCATGACATTATAAGTTGAAAAATGGATTCTCAAGTACACATTGTTTGGATTGCATGTCAATCTTCATATATACATTAAAATGAATTTACAAAGTCATAGAAACATCACAAAATGGTACAAAATAGTCCTTCAATATTTTCACAAGATAGGACTCTCCAATGTTTTCCAAGCCTTAGCTAGGGAATCCACCATCAATAGTAAACCCTAACTAGCAATAAAAAGGCCTAGCAAGGATCCCACCAAGCTCTCTAGCCACACCAAATGTAACACCCTATAAGGTTTAAATACTTAACTAGGTGTTGTTGTTAACCATTACATCTATCTAATCTCTATTTTTTATTTAATCTACTGCAACATATTTCATCTCACTACCTCACAGTATACAAGTTTTGTAATTTAGTTATTCCTTGAGTTGTAATTTAAGCCAAAGAAAAATCAACTCTTTGTCATGGCTATCTAAATAATAATTTACAACAATTAACTTATAGTTAGAATGATAAACTTGAAGTAATTAAACGAATATTTCGTTAAATAATTAAGTAAGGATTTTTAATGATTTATTACATCAATTTTAGAGCAAAAGTACATGGATTATTAAGAAGAAAAAATCCTCTATCTCTATTTAAATTTTCCCAAGTATATTTGTAACACCCCACTTTCCCCAATTATTATGTTAAGATTACAGGAGTTGTGTTATGAAACATGTGACTATGTTTAATTTAATAAACATAGTAACTATGTTTATTAATTCATAGTGACTATGTTTAATTTAATAAACATAGTCACCTAATCCCTTCCTTTGTCCTCGGTTAATGCTAGTTTATTTTCTTATTCTATGGCTAACAATTCTTATCATATGGAGGTAAAATATAATAAAAATTTAAAGAAATCTGACTTACGCATATGCTAACCCATTAATGAATCTTACTTCCATTTAAGATTAGGTGACAAATAATTTATTTGTAATTATTTATTACTTCACACAAACCAAATGAAATGAATACCTATCTTTCCAATGCTATTTTTATTCATATGATATAATTTCCAATTCACCAAATTATTTATTAATTAATCAATAATATATTTCGGTAACTAACATGTTTATGAAACCATTATAATGTTGGTGCATTGGGTATGTAGGCATAGCTAGTGCACACATATCCCATGCGTGGACTATAATGACAAGCAATACTCCTAATGCATAGTTCTTAAATGTTCATAAATGATTGTTCATAACACTAAATTAAGTAAATCAATCGTTAAATCATTATTATTAATGAAAGCATAATAATTCAACATTAATCGATTATTATGTTTCTTGGATTTGAACTAAATCAATGATCTGAAATTGAAGGTTTGTACAACATGCAAGTGAAATTTTATGTGTCTTGGGCAATGGGTTAATTTACAAGCACATAGATTTTTAAATGAGTTTTGGATTTAAAATTGCAGAAATAACAGAGATAAACAACCATCAAATAACACACATAACACAACAAATGATAAAGGAGTCCACCCCTCTCTTGGGCTACATCTCCTAGTCCAACTTCCAATGGTCCTCTTGCATTAAGTGTTAAATATGTGAAAAAAAACAATTTACAATGCTCAAATGGAAAACATAACAACTCCAATGGCTTCAGAACTGTCAAAAACCCCTGTCTAGGCTTTTTCTACACTTGATTTGGTCAAAAAATGAGAAAGTTATCTCTCTTAGAAGTTTCTCCTTTCTCCTACATCCAAAACGCACACACAGTACCAAAACCTAGTTCCAAACGCATCCAACCCGGCTTCGTGCGTGATTTTCACTCCTGGGAAAAATTGGCGCATCATTAGTGTGCATCTAGCCCATGATTCTAGAGGTCATGGTTGCATGGGGCACGTGTCCAAGGTCCGGGGCTAACTTTCCACACCTGTCCTCCCCCCTCCTCCCCCTCCTTTTCCCACACGCATGATCATATGAGTTGGTTGCGATCATGTGTCCATGGGCTGGGGCTAAGCCCCAACCCTTTTACTGCCAAATGAGCCATAGTTTAAAACTTAAATAAAACTTTTTCCATGATAGGGTAAGAAACACCCCATAGGTGGACTGGTGAGTCTGGCCTTTCTGCGTCCATTCGTCCCAGAGGTCATGGGTTCAACCCCCACGGAGTCCAACCAACATTTTACATGTCGGTGGGGTGCCACATTTCAGACCTTGATTGGGCCACATGGCACCTTGCCATTGGTCTATGTTAGCACCCAAATGCCCAGTCAGTTGTCCAGTCACCTCCCATGTATCCTTGACACGTCAGATGTACGGTTGTATGGTCTACATAGTTAGTTGCCATGTCAACCTGTACGGACTGTACGAACTGCACAGTCAGCAAATTTTTTTGCCTCTTTGGGAAAACAGATAGAACACCATAAGCTTTCCATACGGACTTTGTTTGAGCCCGTTCAAGTTGTGTTGGGATCGTGTGGATGAGATATACGCAACGAAACCATTTTTTTAGCAATTTCTAACACTTTGATTTTTGAGCATTTTTTGATCTCCTAGATCACTCCTCCCCATTGGGAAGCTTTTGGAGCTCCAAGAGACTATTTCAGTCAACCTATAGATGAGGGTACAGTTCCCTCACCCTTCCAAATTCAATCCATTTAGCTTTACTTGGATTTGTGCCTTTGAGACCAACACGAAGGTACTCCACATTCCCTCGTTTTGAAGTTCTTGTCTTTCTGTCAAGGATGGTATCCTATTGCAATTCTGAAATATATTGTGGTGAGAATTCATCTATTGAAGGAATCCAAACATTCTCTCCTTGATTATCAATCAAAGGAGGCTCAAACAATCTCAAATTCTCAACATTAACAACTGCACACATTTGCATATAAGGAGGAAAATACAAGCGAAAGGCATTGTTATCAATTTTTTCAAGAATCTTAAAAGGTCCATATATGATTGGTTCCAACTTTTTACCTTCTCCTTTAAGCCTCTATTTTCTAATGTAAATCCAAACTTAATCTCCAACTTGGAAACTATGATCAACAAGATGCTTGTCATGTCTTGTCTTGTACTTGGCTTGGCTCTTTTCCAATTGTTCTTGTACCATTTGATGCACCAATTGAATTTTTTCAATGAACTTCTTTGCTCTATCAATGTCATAATGACCATCAATAGCAAGATCCTTCCCAAAGATAAATCTAAAGGAGATTTTGGCAAGTAACCAAAACATGCCTCAAATGGAGATGTTTGAGTCGATGAATGCTTAGCCCAATCATAAGCATGTTGAATGTAGTGTAGGTGCTCATCCCAAAGATTAGGATGTGTGTTGCAATAACCACGAAGAAGATGTACTACTATTATATTCACCACTTATGTCTGAACATCAGTTAGTAAGGACGGATTTTGTTTGCTCGAAGTTGGCCAACAACTTGGTGTTGGCATTGTATCTCACCGGTAACTGGAAATGGTTTAAGAAGACCATTGCTAGGTTATTAAAGTAAGAACACTTTGAGTTTTCGATCTCGATATACCATTTCGCAGCACCCCCTATAAGAGTGCATTGAAATAATCAAAACTGTAGAGAGTCATCCTTCAACGAGTTGGAGGAGAACCATAAATGAAACTTTGTAACATGATCACTTGGATCTTTTCCAGGATTGCCTTCAAATTTTGGTATGTCTAAGGGAAACTTATTTGGAATAGGAGGCCAACATGGATCATGATGGATTGGATCATTCAACAACCTTGAAAAATCTGGAAAACGAAGAGTTTCCAGGAAATGTAACCTAGGTTATAATGGATTCAAAGAAAAAGAGGAGCCTAGATTTTGACTGGCACCAGGTTTCCAGGAATTTTTTTTATGCTGGCCAAGGATCTGGTAGAAACCATGGTTTCCTTCGCCAGTAAAAGGATTTTGCGCATTATTCTGCATCGTCGACAAATTCACATAATTCGATGACATACCTTGGGTAGGGATTGCACCCTACATGATATTCCAAGGACGTTGGTTGGGGATGCCCCCAACCGATCCTCTTGGCATATGTACTGAACCATGCCCAGGGTTCCACTGGGAATGGGAGGGGTTTCCACCGATTGACATCCCTTGCGAAGGAAAAGAGCCTTGTCAGGTATTTCCAAGACTTTAAGAGGAGAAGGCTCCAGTCATCACACCCTGTGAAGGAACAAAGCATTGTGTAGGGTTGGGTTGGTTAAAGAAGGGGTTCCCCCCTGACGAAAACATAGACGACAAGAAAGTGTTGTTTCTGGAAGCACCAAGAAAAGAGAAAGGAATAGACCCAACCATAGTCATATAAGACTAAGACCCATGACACCCTCCACTAAACAAGTTGGAACTAGTATTAAGCCCAGATGGTTGTTGGAAGGAACTTCCAAGTGAGGGGGACGAAGGAGGTATATGAACCCGAGCGTAAGGGATAAAATTAAACGGAGTAGTGGTGCCCGTGAAGGATCCTTGCAAGGGAGTACTATAACTCCTTGCCCCCGAACCAATAGTCTGTAGAGTATATTAAGTTAAAGTCGAGCTTGTATTGAAATCTGATATCCTGTATGTGAATGGAGCACCAGACACGTTCTGTATAATAGGAACACTGGTCATAGTCATTGTGGGGACCGTGCCACTACCAAAAGTTGTAGGTGTCTGGTTAGCAGTAGTCCTTATGGGTGGATGTAGTGTCCCCAAGGCCGAGCCCCGTTACAAATCATGTTATATGCAAAGAATTGTAAATATGTTCTATAGGTTGGTGAGCCAAGTTTTGTATAAGCTGTAGGCTTATGAGTTTTGTTAGGCCAGGGAGCCTAAGTGTTGAAGGTACAGTATTTGAAACCGGGATCTTGTGATATACTTGTATGTCTGGTCAATTAATAAAATATAAATCTGACCGGTCTGGTAGACTACATTGAAGGTGATAGGGGTGGCGTCCACCGAGAATAGGCGGATCAAAGGGATGAAAAGATTGGGAAAGGATTAAGAACAGAGACTAAGCCTACAGAACAGGCCAATGCAAATATTTTATTATTATTATTCCTAAAAATCCCATGTTACCCGTTATTTTATCCTAAGTCCCTTTTGAAGGACACGTGATTTCCAAATGGTGGGAAGAAGTGATGCGGATAGACATGAAGTTCCAAGGGTGATAAGTGTCAACAATGGTGCATGCAAATATAAGCCGAAACTAAACCATGTGTGGGGCGGCTCCTCGTTGGCAGAACCTACGTGGTACCGGTGACCTGCAATGGGATATCTGATTCATCTGGAAATGCGTTAGGGGTTTTGCCCAGGAGGAAAAGCTGAGTGGATACCAATCGGGCTATGGAGTGCAGTAATGCATTCTAGGCAACTGAGAGCATTCTGAACCCAATCTATGTCACGGGACTCGAGTGGAATCGATACGATTGGCCTTGTCTGGAAGCCGGAAGGCTAGCACAGTAAGGTGAGGCACGCTCAGAAATCATCAGTGAGATCATCACAGTGATTGTCCCATGCGACGGTTGTTGAAGCATTTGTGTGTTTGTGGTTGTGTGTGCATGTGATATTGAATTTGCGTGAAACTGTCTAGCCTATGGTAGGCCTAAGGTGAGAGTCCTTGAGAGGAGAATCCTGGAAGGAACCTGTGGCACACTTGTAGAGCTCAGGAGAATTCGATTAGGCATGTTCACAGCAACAAGGTAGGGACAGCGGTCGAGAAAGGGCGTAAAGAGCAGTGCACTCTACAGGTGGAAACGAGGCATGTATGGGGAATGAGAAGTGCGTAGGCTGATGGCATTATGGAAGATTCTTGGGAAGCTTCTTCACGGTGAATGTGTATGTGCTATCTTCACTGTAACCTCGACCTAGCTAGGACTCCTTGCCTTGGGGTGGAGCTGGTCCCGGCTTCGGGGTGACCCTCTTGTGGTGATGAGCAGTGTGGTCTAAAGTCGAGACGTTCGTGGAAGGCCTACACCCGGTTGGTGATTTCTACAGTTGATAAAAGATAAGTATTCTAAATTATGTTTTAACCGTTTGGCATGACTTTGTTGTTTATGGCCATGTTTTCCATTGTGTAAAGTGCATTGAATCTCTAGAATGTTTAATTATAGAAGTAACGAATATGTTGTACTCTGTATTTTAAGTATGTTTGAAATTACGTTAAATGCATGTTCTCATCGGTCGATTACAAATTATGCCAATCATTCGTAGCAAAATTGTTAGGCGAGGTTGGAAAGCACAGGTAGTAAAAAAGGTACACTACAAATTGGTATGAGTAATTGGTACACTCTGATTGGAGGTGGGGAAATGATTACGACACCCCCTCCATCTGCAGTCGATATGGGAGTATGAGGGCTCCCAGTAGAATTAGTGTTATTTTCTTCTATATCTAGTCGTCTAACAAAACGATGATCAGGGGAAGTCACATTGGTAGGGACTACCTAAAGAAGGATTGGCGCTAAAAGATTAGTGATCAGATTGTTTGCGGGGCTGAAGCCTTCATCTTGGTTGGAAATGCTGGTTTGTAGGTGAAAATATTACTCCTGGGAGTAGGCTCAGTGCTGGGTTTGTGGCCTTGTCGCTCAAATAACCCCATGATCTAGCCTCAGTGGGAGGTGGCTCAAAGTAGCAGATGGCAGGCCACAGAGCCTACAGAGCATGGGTTGTTGATATTCCACCTGTAAGAATGATCAAGAACACTCTAACGTTAGGTTAACTTGAAAAACCACGAGCACATGTAAAATTTTCTAAGGAAAATCAAGTAATCAATTATTTGGCCGGGAAGAGCGATTCATGTCGACCATGAAGCAACTTCTGGGGTGCAAAATGTAGCTTCCAGATAAAGGAAACACCTCTAGATTTATGCTGCAAAGTGTGATCAACATCTACCCTAAGTGCTGTTGGTGTACCTGATGCAGATGTAGAGATTCCCTACAAAAGGAAACTAGGTTGCTAGCTCATAGTTAGTTACTAGGAAGCTATAGTCGATTGTTTGGCTGATTGTAATGAGAAGGATAAAAAATTACGAAGCATTTCAAGGGTAACGAAGGAAAATGATCTGGAAGACAACTAAAGATCTCGAATGGATTCAAGGTCAATGAATCTCTGTAGGAAAATGCAACCAACAAAATCCCAAGACAAGTCCCCTATATGTGTAAAGATCCATTGTCAAATGTGGTCAGCAAAGATCCCAAGAATGACCCTCAATATACGATCCCCACTACACTTGGTCCGACTTTGGAGGGTTTATCTCCTCTACCTTTCCTCATGCAACCTCGTGTTTATCCCCTGTGTTAGAGGGGGGTCCCGTCTAACTCTTACGGAACTAGACTTTTACACTCCCTATCACAAACTCTTATGTTTATTTAAGTGGCCTTGAAGAGATTCCTCTCCACACCTAATTCAAGGCCCTAAATCCTAGACTACTTGGTGAACCCTATAAACAAAAAGTATAGTTGATTTTAGCATTAATCATTGATTTTAATGGATTGATTAGTCAGAGGGTACGGAAGTGAAACTCGTGGTGTTCTTGAGAGACGAAAGAGAGGAGCTAATAAGATTTTAGAACATTGTGCAGAAAGAAAAGTACATTCTACAACTGAAAAAATGGATTTTTAACTTTGAAGGTGCAAACTTTTCAAAATAAATACCAAGATCCTAAAATGCAATTTTCCCTAGAATTTTTTTTTCCTTTCAAAATGCAATGCAAACTACTAAAAATTTCAATGAAGAAGCGTAAAAGGAACTTTGGGTACAAAGCTCTTTTCTTTTATAGAAACAACCTAAGCTACTAACACCAAACACACATGCATAATAAAATGCAAATGCAGTTAATGAACTACAACAATTTTTTTATTTTTATATGCTTAGAAATGAAAATAGCAAGTAACTATATTTTTTCTTTTTCAAAGAATAATCAAGAAGAAGGATGACAAACCAAAGACTGACTCAGATCCTAAGCCATTACTTGAAAGCAGGGATTCACTAGAATCCACAGGAGGACCTAAAGCTCACAAATTCACCCTTAGCATTGACAACACACAAAAAGAGATAAAGAAACAAAAGGATTCTTTACAAGTTCCAAGATAATTTGAACCTTGAACCTACACAAACAAAGTCCACATAAACCCTAGAGAACTCAGGAAGACCTGAGAAGCCAAGAGATTTCTAACAGGAAAGAAAAGTCTTTTGAAAAAACTCTTCCAAGACTACAAAGATGCGTGTTGTGAACGACCAGCCTACGTATGTATGCGGGTTGTATATAATGCAGAACGCATATGTACATGTGATGTACAGAGAACAAGGTGCATACACCTCTGCAAATTTTCAAAAAGAAAATTTTTGGACATACAACTTAGGCAAGGGAAGATGGTAGGCATCTGAAAGGTGACTAGAGACCCAACCTAACTCAGAGCACTCAAAAAACTTAGAAAGAAACTGAAAATCAAATCAAACCAAGATCTTCCACTAAGACCCTAGAGAGACTCCCCAGTGGAGTCGCCAATTCTGCTACGGGGAAAATCCCCGTAAATTGGTTCTAAGACTTAGACAGAGCGATAACTCCCCTAACATACTGACTTATCTCTAATCTACCCTAAAAAAATCTAGACTAAGTGATAAGAGAGAGGGAAGAGAAGGTTAAGACGAGAACCTTGAGTCCTTTCGGTTGATGTAGACCTCTTCCACTTGTTGTTGCCTCTTAGATCTCCGCCCAAATATGACCTGTAACAGACCAAGAACACAACACAACAACATATAGAATCTCTATTAATCACTTAAAAGCCTAAATATAGATGTAAATGATCAAATTAGATAAGATTATGTACACATAAAGTTTTGGGACAAAGATAGTCTCTTTTATTCATTGACAAGATGAAAGGTTAAAACCTCTGCTTGTTATCACTGTTCCACGAACCAAGTCCAGGCTCCTCCGTCGTTACTCCAAGTGCACCAATCCCACCTAGGATTATCACAACCAACATGCCAACATATGGAGGAATGAAGGGTTGTATAGGGAGAATGGATGGAAGGGAAAGTTGAGGATATATCTCAGAGCAAGATGCAAAACTTGGGATATGAGAGGGAATGGATTTGGACATATTTTTCTTGCCTCCTTGTTAATATATTCAAATGATATCCCTAGACCCCTTTTTATATGAGAAAAATATGGTTATTCGGTTTGGGGACGAGATACAGGGGGTAAAATGGTTAGGAAACCCTTCATAGCTTGTAAACTCTATTGAAATACGTGCAATTTTATATTTTTTGTATCTTTTGGGAGTAAACATAGGTTGACTAGCATGCATCACACGTATGTATGTGGATGGATTAACATGCAACACACGTATGTACGTAGGCTTATAATACAACAGAACACGTACATTATCCAAAAAGTTGGTTTTTGAAGGAAACATCGATAATATAATTGACAAAGGATGCAAATAAATGAGTCAATGTACTCGATGCATAAATGTGGCATTTTTGGACTATAATACTACCTACCCATGCAATGAGTGTGTATATAAAGAAATACAAAGACAAGAACCTACTTTATATTAAAGAGATTACATTGTACATACTTAGCATAAGAACATGAGTTACTCTATTCCAGTCTAACAATTCTTATAATTGAAATGTAATAAAGTTATGATCTTCTATATAATTATTTTCCCCACATATATAATTATATATATAATTGCTCCGCATTATATTTTTATTGTTTATCATAAACTATAGAGTCCAACCTAATAATTCCAAAACCAACCAACGTAATAATTCCAAATCCAACCAAAAAAAAAGATAAAAAATCAAAGAATATGGAATTAATTATAAGAAAATATGATATGGTTTCTTCTAATGAAATGTTCAAACATTTCCAAATGGTTCCCCGGTTTAATGTTTCAAATTGGATTGACTTGATGAGGAATTTTGTGATTAGGTGATGTACAACTTATCTTTAAAGGTCTTTCATGATCTTTAATATCATACAAAATTGATGATTAGTAACCTTGGATGGAGTTCTCAATTTTGAAATGTATGGATATATTTTTAAATTTTACAATAAATTAGATATTTTGTAAATAATTTTTTTAGAATAGAATATCTACCTATGTTTAGGTAATAGAATAGAATTTAGGTAATAGAATAGAATTTAATAGACTCTAGAGTTGTGCTTAGAATATTTATCTATTGCTTTGAGGATAATAAAATGGATTTTCAACTCAATAAGTATTATTCATTATTTAGATAGTGTATATTGATATTTTAATAGGGTTATTTTAAGGGTGAAGTTTAGTCTATTTCTTACATAAATAATTGGTAATTTAATATGATATTTTTTAGGGGTGAAATTTAGCCTATTTCTTACATAAATATAATTAAATTGATAATATTTACTCAAAAATTTACAATTTTTAATAGTAAATTACATGTTTTTTTTAATTAATTATTCATCTACATATCTATATGTATATATATTTTTTAACATAAATAATCACTTAGAATAATATACATAGATATAATATTTGAATCCTTAAAAAATACCTTATATTATTTTAGAAATTCGGTAGTTTAAATATATTTTTACTTTGTTATTTACCCCTATGTTGTATTGAGGAGTATGGGTTTTTCACTAACATCTTAAATAATCGTCTCTTTATTTTATTTTTCCTATGGAAAAAATTGAGTGAAAGCCTCTAAGTACTTCTCCACATTTTGTAGATGGAAAATGGGGTAAACCCTCAACCTAATTATGAGCCTAACCCCAAAAGGAACAAGATATTTGAACCCATAAACTCCTCAAATAAGATATAATCACCTCTTTAGTATCTATTTCTTTGTTATATTGTTATCTACCTTTTTTATATTGAAAAACATTTATAAAACTTTTCTATCAATATAATTATTTCTTGAATAAACACTAATTTATCAAAAATAATTATACAATTTCATATTCCACATAATCTTAAAAACATTTAAATTCTAATTAATATAGAGTTTCTCACTAAAATCCTATATAGTAATCAATATAAAGTTTCTCACTAACATTATCATGTGTAGTGGAGTTTGGCATGCATTAATATGTTTCCTTAATCAATTTTAAGGATAATGGTAATGTTCTTAATTGCATGTTGAATTTGAAATAAATTGAAGGCTATCTGTTGCAAATATCATATGTTGGGCAATTATAATATCATATCTTAGGAAGATTATATTGAAATATAAATATCATTTGTAACACAATTGTAAGATGGAAAATCGATACAATTGTACCACAAATTTACCGAAATTTACATGGGTTGCACTGATATATAATTTACAAATTTGTAACCATCAAAATTTATTTATGTATACATAATATTTAAGATTACAACAATTATACTTAAATATAAATATCATTTGCAAACACGATTATAAATATTATTTGCAAACACAATTGTAAGATGGGAAATCGATACAATTGTATCACAAATTTCTCGAAATTTAAGGTAGCGTTGATATATAATTTACAATTTTTTAATCATCAAAATTTATTTATGTATATATAACATTTAAGATTATAATGATTTACTATACTATTTACATTGTAATCCCTAAAAACTCTAACAATATAACTGAAAAGTGAAAAAGTGATGGACAAGATATCATTTTGAATCCTTGGATATTAAAAATTTACTTAAGATTTAAAAAATTGGATATTAATAAAGTCTTTCATATTTAAAAAGAAAAAAACCTCAATATCGATGAATTCAGATAAATTTTTATAGTCACTTTTTTAAGATCCCACAAATCAAACTCAATCTAAATAAACATTAACCATCCTCTCGTCATCATTATAAATATTATCCATAAAATATTAAAAATAACAATTTTGTTCTTAATTTACAATTATTATTAACATCATATCATATAAATTATTTTAAAATTATATTTAGATAATTATAGATAATGGCCGCTTCCGATTATTGTTGACAGCATATCGATAACCACGACAAATCGAAAGGATCTCCACAAATCACATCGATGAAAAAAATGGTACCACATCCATTCAACTAAAATCCAACGACGAATGGGACAAAGGTATCACAACAAATAAATTAAAATCCAACTACCTGCGGATAAGTTTCCATAATGGACCAATCCAGAAATCCCCAAACTTAGGGAAGGCGGTAGTGTACAAACTGTGCTAAATATTCAGCTAAGTTTAGATGGTTGTTGCTCTGCAGGACGACATAGCGTCTTCAATATCCATCTAAGATTAGATGTTTTCAGGTTGCTAAACGGTACCGCTACATAAACCGTCGGTGGTTTCATGGTCCAGAACTACTGTTACCCATGGTTTCCAAAAGCAGTTTGGACGAGCATATCCGGGAATTGACGGGTGGCTGACTCGGCATTCTCTTATCCCCATTTCTGCGCGCATCATTTATAAAAACCAGCCAGGTGAAAAACGCCGGGGCCCATCTTCTACGATCGCCTCGCCCATCGTTTCGATCTCTCCACCCGGCGGCTCCATAATCTTGAACTTCCTGACGGGTCCTACGCGCTTTCTTTCCTTCATCCATTATCAGGCAGTCGGCCTCTCTGTGGTTGGTTGTCTCGAGTTCGATTCTATCCTGTATTCGCCGCGGATCAAGTTTACAACTATTTTTTGAATTTTCCACAGAAGAAGAATAATGGGGTCGAAGCCCTCATCCCCCCGACGTGCGGAAGTGGTGAGTCCCTACGCTATCAGGGTCGTCCACTTTAATGGCCAGTTGGACGAGTTTCCGGCGCCGGTTAGCGTCAGGCAAGTGCTGCAAAACCATCCCCGCCATTTCATATGCTGCTCGCGTGATCTCTACGGCATCAACTGCCGCCCGCTGCCGCCCGAGGAGGATCTCCGGCTGGGCGAGCTCTACTTTCTCCTGCCTCTCTCCGCCCTCGAGTCCGAGCTGTCGGTCGAGAATTTGATGGCCTTGGCGGCGAAGCTGTACGCCGCCGCCAGAAAGGAGGTGTCTAGGGGGGCGCAGCGGCGGATGAGTGCGGATTTTTCGACGCATGAGAAGTTCTTGCGGAGCTGCGACGATCCGGAGCTGAAGATGGCATTAAGGGAGCACTTGATCTCCAAAAGCAAGTTGTGGAGGCCTGGTCTTCATACCATCGAGGAGACCGGCTTCGCTTGTTGAGTCCCATATCTTGGCATTTCTGCAATTGTAAATAGTTTTTTCTCCATTTTTCCAATTGGAAGTATTAAGGGAGATGAATTCATTCCCCGGTGGTTAAGGTTCTTAAAGGTTCCTTTCTTTTTCCACTTGGTCTTCATACCATCGAGGAGACCGGCTTCGCTTGTTGAGTCCCATATCTTGGCATTTCTGCAATTGTAAATAGTTTTTTCTCCATTTTTCCAATTGGAAGTATTAAGGGAGATGAATTCATTCCCCGGTGGTTAAGGTTCTTAAAGGTTCCTTTCTTTTTCCACTTGAAGTGTTCAGGGAGATGAATGCATTACCCGGTGGTGGGGGTGAGAGTGACTACACACATCTTCACCATCTTGTACATTCGGTGGGGGCTTGAAGATATCTGTGTGCTGTGTGTTACAGTTGGTGGTGAAATGAGAATTCTATGCTCTGTGTGCTGAGCTGGAGAGTGAGTGTATTGAATGAAATGAATACAAAGTAATGTACTATTGTTATGATTTAAATATTATTATTTGTTTTCAAAATACATTATTGTTGTGATTTAAATATTATTATTTGTTTTCACTATATTTTGAGTTTGGCATATAGTTTTGGAATGTAAGTTTGATAGTATTAAGAGATTGGTATAATTTTAGATTAGATTAAATGTAATAGTTGCAAGTCATTTAATAAGAAATTCAACTGAAAGAGTTTTAAATAGAAATCTAGGATATAGTTATATATAGAAAATGTTTATGAAAGTTTTGAAGTCGGTTCTAAATTCACGACGTAATATCTTAATTTTTTTTTTTTATCGTTAGTCGTTGGATATCTTCAAATAATTGAAGTGATAGATAAATAAAATGGTGAGGTGAGGTGAGTTTTTGGATTATGATGGAACATCTTAAATTATTTGGAATTTAGATATTTTAAAGTATTTGTAATTTTATATAAATAAAATGTTGATTAGAATTTAAGGTATATGAGATTTTTTTGTTTATGGGAAAAGGGAATTTTGCTGAAGTTTATGGAGGTATATATACTCTATTTTTTTTGTATTTGAACTTGTAATTTTTTAGAAGAAAATACATGTTTTTAACCATTAAACCCATTCAAGTTGTATAATGTTAAGATATCTTAAAGTATTTATAGTCCATTGGAGGTAGTTTGGGTGGTTGGGAGGAATGGTTGTTATCCTCCCCCACCTAAATTCAATTACAAATGTTCTTAACTATTAAACCCATTCAAGTTGTATAATGTTAAGATATCTTAAAGTATTTATAGTCCATTGAATGTAGTTTGGGTGGTTGGGAGGAATGGTTGTTA
Source organism: Picea sitchensis (assembly GCA_010110895.2). NCBI lineage: Eukaryota > Viridiplantae > Streptophyta > Pinopsida > Pinales > Pinaceae > Picea > Picea sitchensis. The sequence goes on from SNQJ01S0029864.1 coordinate 117,121, forward strand.
TCCTCCCCACCTAGATTCAACTATAAATGTTCTTAACCATTAAACCCATTCAAGTTGTATAATGTTAAGATATTTTAAAGTATTTATAGTCCATTGGATGTAGTTTGGGTGGTTGGGAGGAATGGTTGTTATCCTCTCCACCTAAATTCAATTCCTTGTAAGTGAAGTGTGATGCTCTTAAATGGATCTATATAAAGCTATATTATGTATGACATTTTGTATTACTTGAAAATAAGTGTTGGTTATGGTTTTTTTTCTTTGATCAACAAAGGACGGTAGTTGTTTCCTTTTCCTTCTAAAGGTGTGAGGAGGGTAGGTGTTTCCTTTTCTTTCTATTGGTGGGAAGGTGTAAAGGAACATTATCAAGAGAGAAATTTTGAATTACTTAGTTCAAAGTTTTTTTTTTATCAATTTTCCATATTTTGTATGAGAAACAATTTTTATTTCCTTTGTCATATGAATGTTTTGAAATTATTTAGTAGTTTTTTATTTTTCTTTGATCAACAAAGGAGGGTAGTTGTTCATTTTTCCTTCTAAAGGTGTCATGAGGATAGTAGTTCAAAGTTTTTTTGTTTTTTTTTTATCAATTTTCCATATTTTGTATGAAAAGCTATTTTTATTTTTTTTGTTATATGATTGTTTTGAAATTATTTAATGGTTTTTTTTGTCTTTGATCAACAAAGAAGGGTAGTTGCTTCCTTTTCATTCTAAAGGTGTGAGGAGGGTAGTTATTTCATTTTCCTTTTAAAAATGTGAAGGTGTAAAGACACATTCTCAACAAAAAAAATTTGAGTGAATTTTTTTGGATGGTATATATTAAAAGTCATTTTGAAAATAGACATTTCAAATCTATAACATTATTATAATATAACAATGTTAATATTTTATAACATCTGTAACATTATTCAATTAAATATAAAGTTCTAAAAATACAAAATAAGATATATTAATAAAAACTTAATAAAAAAAACATAATATTCTATAAAAACATTAATAATATAAAAATACAATATAAATAATAAAATACATAATAATAAACTCATAATATTCATTAAGAATGAACTAAAAACACAAAAACATAAACCATATTAATAACCATCCTACTCATAAAGAGGTGTATAAATAACCATGAAAAGCTTGATCAGTTTGATGTTCATAAATTAAAGAGTTGAAGAACAACATTTCATTGAAATGAAATAGATCATATTGACCTTAAAGATTTAAGATCTTATTTAGTTTTCAAAAATTTAACATTTTATTTGGTTTTTTAGATCATTATACATGTTTAAACATGTAATGTGTTTGGATATGTGATTATTTGGATATATGATTGTTGATGCCCTTAAGGGAAAGGACTACATGACTAATAAACATGGTTTCAATGTTCTAATGAAAAATAAGATATATGCTCTTATATACTCCTTTGCATTGATAGTGCCTAAGAAATTAAATGCAAGCACAATGATTTCATCACTATATTTTTTACTCATGTAAAGGTTGCATACCATATTCACACTAACTATTATATGCTCCTATGCATTGGTAGTGCCTAAGAAATTAAATGCAAGCACAATGACTTCATCACTATATTTTTTACTCATGTAAAAGTTGCATACCATATTCATACTAACTATAATATTTTATGTTTTTTTAAGATTTTAAAAAGCTCGATAAATATTATTCACTTAGAAATTGGATGATTTACTTATTATATGATTTGCTTAATTCATGTTGATGACACACTTACCAAATTATTGGTGAAAGTCTTTCCCCATGGGCTGCTGGCAGCTTCCCTTAAAACTAAAATTATTTTTTTGGCTTGGCGTTTATGATAAACTCCTCACTTGGGAGAACCTACTTAGAAGAGGATGGCAAGGTCCAGGGATTTGTGTTCTTTGTAGGAGTGCCTCGGAGAACATTCACCACCTGTTCGTTCACTGTACATTTGCTCAAAACATCTGGAAGCATATACTGCAATACTTCTCCCTCTCTTTCTTCTGGACCGGCACTACTTTTTCTGAATGCTTCTACTCCTGGTTCACTGTACAAGCTGCTCCTCCTTCACTGGCAGTTCAGATTTGTTGGCACATTTGGCTAGAGCGGAACAGGGCGCTCTTTGAGGATGCTCCCCCTTCCTTTCGGGCGGTCTGCCTTAGATCACAAGCCTCTTTTCATTGGCAGCAGCCTTCAGTCATGGCTCATCTTCACAAAGAGGTTGATTTTTACTTACCGGCAGGCCACTCAGTGGCTTTTTTTGATGGAGCGGCGCAGTCTACCGGTTTTTGCTGTGGTGTCGGAGGTATCTTCAAATCACACCCGGAGAGGATCACAAAATGGTCTCTATGTTGTGGAAGGGGTTCGAATACTAAAGCAAAGCTTCTTGGCTTATGGACTACTCTTTTGCTGGCTTCTTTTTGGTCACTCGACCACCTGCAGGTCATAGGCGACTCAAAAATAATCATCGACTGGATTAATGGCTCTTGCAATCTCCGTTCCATCCACGTTGAAGGCTGGAAACACAAAACTCTTCGGCTGGCTGGCTCCTTCACAGACATCCCCTTCCTCCATTTCCCCAGATCCTACAATTCTGAAGCGGATGTACTCTCCAAGAGAGCTCTCAGTCAAATCGTGGGCAGACTCTCCATCTATCACTGTGACAGAGGACTGGAGAGTCCAACATCTTTCTTCAATCTCTTCGAAGTTTAATTCCTTGTTCGCTACTCCCGAACTCCACTTTGTGAACTTTGTTTTCCCCTTTTGCACCTGTTTATGCTCGATTTTGGAGATAGGCGTCCATTAGTCGTGGTAGCTATTGCACTGGGGAGATTGTTCGCTCCTTGGCATGGTCAGTGTTACAGATGTTTCTGGTTGTGACGGGTCAAACATAGCCCTCGTGATTCTATTCTCGAGACTGTGTGTTGATGGCTGGAGACACGGGCCGAGGTGTCTGATTCTCTTCTCAGGTCGTGCGACTGCACAGTTCAAGCACTGAGATCACAGTTTTCCCTGTGATGGTTGGATCGTTTCCGGCCGTATTGTTCTCCCCATCCTCGCCTGACGATCTCATGCACAGTTTTTCACTTGATCAGCCCTGTATTGGCTCACGATATTTTCTGGCTTTGTCTGTATACAGAGCATTGTAAATGATTTTATACCTTATATAAAATTGAGCAATTTCTCTTGAGAAAAAAATTTACAAATAAAACCACTTTAGTGATAGCTAATCAATGAAATAACCAACTCTCGATGAAGTCCCCTAGAAAAAACAAAACCTTGGTTTGGTATTCTTTAGGGGATTGAGCCCGCACTTTAGGGTTTGGCTTTTGATTTTCAAAAGGTCTTATGTCCTTCATATAATATTAATGGATAGTTGCCTTGTATAATTAAATAAATATATATATTTTAATCAAATAAGTAGAAAGCGACAGCAAGGTGGTCCCATGTTCATCCCAGCCACAGGAGGGGTGAACGTGTTAGCTAGCAGCGGCAACCAATTAATAAAATTACAATGAGAAAATCGTTGACGACCTGTTTTGCGCGATTTAATTTTTATTTTATCTAGATCCACGAGCTCCTTCTCTTAAAATTAAATTCTAATCACAACCAACGAGTGCTTCCTCGACCTTTCCCTCTAGAGATTCCAAAGCATTAATCATCGTATAGTTGTGTTCACAAAATTTTTATATTTTAAATTAATACCGAGGGCGTTCTTTGGGGTTTCCGTGGCATTTAATTCATTGATTAATTTCAAACTTATTAATATTAATTAATGTGTTTAAGGACTGATTCATTATGGGCAATTTTTGTGTTTGTTTTATCCAAATAAATTATGAAATATGAAAACAGAATCACTAACCAAGTTATTGTGAGAAAGCCAATGCCAAAACTTTTTTCTAAGACACTGCTTGTTACATGATAACTGCGTGCTGATTCATTTTCTAAAATGAAAACCCCATTTTCTTGGCTTTAGTTTTCCACACATGAAAACCGCCACTGTGAATTTGCTCGAGTATTAAGTTTGAATTTTACCTTGTAGAAATTACTATTCAAATATATCAATATATATTAATGTCTGACTCAGAGTAGTAAATTTTAGGAGTGGGCTAACTACGGAGCAATCGTCCATACTGAGTTATTTTAGGAGAATTTTGATGGATTTTCTGAACCTCTGGGTTGGTTTAAAATGGGGCAAAACCCCTGGGGTAAAATTCTGAAATGCATGGAACTTTGATCCATGCCAAACTCAAACTACCCCTGAAAATTTGGCCAGATTTAGATTTGTTTTTTGCCTGAAAAACGAAATTCCAGAGGGAAGATTGCTCCCTAGTTAGCCTACTCCCATTCATGCCAATTAAAAGCTTCTTCGACACCCTTTTCAATGTGAAGGATTTTGCAATGTGGTGTTTGTACACTAAATTTCTTTGGAAGACTTTTGTACCTTGTCTAGTTTGTTGTGCCCACTTAGAAGGAAAAAATAGAGAGATCAAATCTCAAGGCAATGAAAATCAATGTTCTCGTCAGATTTACTTCTAGACAAGATCATGAGCTTTGCTTTATTACCTTTTTAATTAAATATTGTAAAAGCAAAAAAATTTAATTGAAAATCAAAGCTAGGAAGTTAGATTAAATTGGAAATAAAAAATGTTGATTAAGGTTGTATGCAAATTTTTTAAGTGTGCATTGATTTTTGTAATCAATAGCTTTCAGATAAACATAGTCCACGTGTTACTGTCAAAATGACATATGGACGCCCTGTTGATATTATGGTAGCTGCGGGAGGTATTTACCTCCACGTGTAAACCTGACAAGGATAGAATACTCCGGGAAGAAAGAAGAAACCCTAATGAGTTGGCTAATAACCCTAGAAGACTTGTCGGCTCAGGAAGATAATTTATATTAGGTTATTAGCCTCCAAGAGAAGAAGTGGGCCAGAAATAATAATATATACTGAACAGACAGATACCCAGAATGAGAAGTCAACCCAGGCAGTTAGCCAGAATTAGTATAAATACAGGAGGCCAGTTCTCATTCTGGCAGGTAGTCATAGAATTGCAAAGCAGCAACTTGTGCGCACTGCAGTGCCCAGTCTTGTGCACAGGTTTGGAGGAGAGTTGTCATTGCAGTTACGCTTGGACTATCTCTTGGCTAGGGTTTGGACTATTTGATCAGCTCTTATTGGTGCACTATCCTTAAGGAAAGGTGCACTACCCTTTGTTTGGATATCTAGCCTAGGGTTTTCTTCCAGAGTGATTCTCTGTCAAGGTTAAGGTGCTTGGAGGGTGGCTTCGGCCTATAATTGGGTGACAAGGGTATTGTCAATGGTAAAACGAGCACATCCACTTATATTCTAACAGGTTATGGGTCCACACCTCCTTCATTCAGTCTAAACGCTGGAAGGAAACATAACCACTAGGATATTGAGCTCGTTGAGAACTGTCGCTAGGGTTACTAGCAGAAGCAACGTCCAAGACACTACCGCTAGGGTTACTAGCAGGAGCAGTTGCAGAAACCCTAATCCTCTTGTTGAGGCACCTTAAATGAAGGGATTGACCTAATCTCTGGATAGATCAGTGTGCCCTAGTCTAGCACATCTCCTGGTACTCTAAAAAAGCCAAGACGTGAAGTTTGAGCTTTTGGTCAAATCTAGGGTTGACCAAGTCAAAGCAGCCATGACTTACTCTATGAAGTCAGAGAACAAATTAGATGGAGCTTCTAACTTCAAAGCATGGAAGACAAGGATTGATCTCATCCTTGCCAATAATAAAGTGTTGGATATCGTGAAAGGAAAGATCATGAAACCAGAGTTTGAAGAAGGAAAAGAGAAGGAATTGCAGAACGTTGCAGCTATGGAGAAGTTCAAAGACGGTGACATCAATGTTATGAGTATCATAGTGGAATCTATAAAAGACCACTTGATACCCTACATCTCCCATCTTGATTCATCGAAGACGATGTACAATGCCCTAACAAATCTCTTCTCGGTCAGAAACATTGGACAAGTAATGAGTCTGAAGAATGAGCTCTGTGACATGAAGATGAATGATGATGATGGCATAACATCATACTTTGTGAGAATCTCTCAGTTAAGAAATCAACTACAAGCTATTGAACAAATCGTTTCAGAGAAGGAATTGATAAACATAGTACTCAATGGTCTTCCCAAGACGTGGGATGCATTTGCCGCAAGCATGAACACAAGGAAAGAGTATCCGACATTTGAAGAGCTTTGGACTTGTTGTGCCCAAGAAGAATCAAGGATCATTGCAAAAGAGAAACCCCAAAATAAGTACGATGATCAAGCCTTCACAGCAAGATTCAAGAATTTCAGGAACAAAAGGAAGTTTGGTTCAAGGAGG
>SNQJ01S0029864.1:123486-143341 GCA_010110895.2 Picea sitchensis
TGGCCCGCCTCACCGGACAACGATTTCTCATTGTGGTTAACATGAGGAATGGTCTGTTTTGGAGGTTGATACAGGACAGTATTTTCCTCTTGTGGTTAGCAAAGGAAATGGTCCGAACAATCATTCCTTAGGGTTTATACATTCTCTCCAGGGTGCACTTTGATTAGTGTAGGAGGGCTGGTCCAGGCTCAACAATCAGGGACAAGCATTCCTTAGGGTTTATACATTCTCCCCAGGGTGCACTTTGATTAGTGTAGGAGGAATGGCTCGGGGTGGGGAATGGTCCAGGCTCAGCAATCAGGGACAAGAATTCCTTAGGTTTTATACATTCTCTCCAGGGTGCACTTTGATTAGTGTAGGAAGAATGGCTCAGGGTGGGGAATGGTCCAGGTTCAGAAGACAGAACAATTATTCTTCCTTGCTTGAGAAGAATAGTCCAGATATCTCATTGTTCTACTCTGAGGGAAGATATTCTTTCATATCTCACAGATGTGAGTGAAAGATTGGCCCATATGATTCATTTTATATCATAACATTGTTTCTGCGCAGGTTGATATCAAATGATTGTTATGAAAATTGTATGACAGTAGATGTATACTACTGTGGTGGATGTGTTCCACTGTTCGTGACTATACGTTGTTGATCAAGTACTTGTGTGTTACTTGGTGTGGTAGTGTACCACTAGATTGTAGTTATGTACTACTATGGATAGACACAGTTGTGTTCTATTTTGTTCTGATTGCCTTGAAGACTATCAACAGTTTATTGGAAATAATTATCAGCCAGATAAATGATGAACATAGATTTTCCAGACAGAAAATGGTTCAGAACATTTAGTCTTCTAGATTAGAAGAATGGCTCTTGTATCACTCTGTGGAGTGAGCATCATGTCTGATTACTCAGATAGAGTATGGTTTCAAGAGATGATGCAGTTGTGGTGCTCATGATCTAGTCGCGATCTAGTCTATATAACTATGTTGATGCTACCGGGTGAATGGTATGTTTTGTGCTCAAGACCATTACCTATAATACCTCCCTAGCTAGGAGGGAGTGTTGATATTATGGTAGATGCAGGAGGTATTTACCTCCACGCGTAAACCTGACAAGGATAGAATACTCCGAGAAGCAAGAAGAAACCCTAATGAGTTGGCTAATAACCCTAGAAGACTTTTCGACTCAAGAAGATAATTTATATTAGGTTATTAGCCTCCAAGAGAAGAAGTTGGCCAGAAATAATAATATATATTGAACATATAGATACCTAGAATGAGAAGTCGGCCTAGGCAGTTAGCCAGAATTAGTATAAATACAGGAGGCCAGTTCTCATTCTGGCAGGTAGTCTCAGAATTGCATAGCAACAACTTGTGCGCACTGCAATGCCCAGTCTTGTGCGCAGATTTGGAGGAGAGTTGTCGTTGCAGATGCTGTAGCTAGCAATTACGCTTGGAATATCTCTTGGCTAGGGTTTGGACTATCTGATTAGCTCTTATTGGTGCGCTATCCTTGGGGAAAGTTGCGCTACCCTTTGTTTGGCTATCTAGCCTAGGGTTTGCTTCCGGAGTGATTCTCCGTCAAGGTTAAGGTGCTCGGAGGGTGGCTTCATCCTATGGTTGGGTGACAAGAGTATTGTCAATGGTAAAATGAGCACATCCACTTATATTCTAACACACCCATGCAGAGAACCGAGTGTGAAATACTTTTGTGAGGGTTAATTTGTACCTAAAGGACAACCAAAGTTCGATTCTTAGGGAGGCTATCAAGTCTAGACAACAGGTTGAAGAAAGGAAAGAATGGTTCTATTCTTGGCATATCAATGGAGAGAATTTTTTTCATCTGTTTTTGTTGGAATCACACAATGTTTCGAGCATGCAGGGTCTTTCCTTAGCCCAATGCTGGAATAATTGAGCATGCATGTTCTTAAAGCATGCATATTTTTTCCTAAGCCTAGAGTTTCATTTTCTATCACATATAGCCCCGAGGTAGTAGCTAGCTTGTGGGATCCCGCTAGCGTCATTTCGATAACTTGGGGGTATTTTTCACATTGAAATTTTTTTTGAGCATAGGAAGGTGAACGAGATATTGGTCTGCAGGCAGGAAAACATAGTTGGGTTGTAAGACGTTGTTCATGAGGTGTTTCATCCCAGTGAAAGGTTTTTCATGAGTTAAGAGTTGTCTCTGTACACTGCCATGGTAACTGGGTTCGATTCCCATCTATTGCAATTGTATAAATGTTTTGTAGACAATACCATCTATTGCAATTGTATAAATGTTTTGCAGACAATAGAATAATAAGAGAGTAGGATGTTAATTTAAACGACTACATTTTGATAGGTCGTGTTTCATTTTGGAATTGACGATGTATGTCTCTATACACTGGCATGGTATGGGTTGGATTCCCATCTATTGCAATTGTATAATTTTTTTTCATACAACACAATCTATTGCAATTGCAGGATGGAATAATAATAGAGTATAATGTTACTTTAAACTGCTAAATTTTGAAAAATTGTTAAAACTTGTAGGATAAAGGAGCTGTGGACAACATGATTCGAGGAGATTTGAACCTGTGTGGGAAAAGCCCACATGATTTCTAGTCATGTTCAATAACAACTCCGGGCACATGCATTTTAGAGTACACAAGACATTGATTCATCATGTGAATCTAATTCATGGTTATAAGAGAGGCATGAATCCAATTGGCATTCTTTGTTGAAGAAGAGATTATTTTTTTTTGGTTTTTCCCATTATCAAGAAAAACAATATTAGCAAGAAAAAAAGTAAGGAGAATTAACATAAGTTTAAAAAAAATTAATAGCAAGAAAAAAATTAATAGTAAAATAGAATTAACATAAGTTTCAAATCTTTGTGTTAGGCTCTCAGAATTTGTATGCATTATGTCATTTATTTTTATAGAATTTATAAGCGTTATGCCATTTATTTTTATAGAGAAGAGAAACCTGCATACAATGTTAACAATATTTTGAATTTTTTGATGAAGCCAACACTGCGACAAGCATATTTGAACTTGAACCCTTATCTTATATTCATATTTGAACCCTTCTAGTATCTCTTCTCTATAGCCTTAGTTTACTATTAGAAATATTTGACAAGATTGCTCCAGTAGAAAATGATGAGGTCAAACCCTAAGACCTACAAAGTTTTCAACAATGGTATAGAGTTAATGTTGCCATTAAAAATGTAGAATAAAATAAATGAAACCTCTATCTTGAAAAAAATCACTTCATATATGACCAAAACACAATCTTTAAAATTGAAATAGAAATAGTCTTCTTCATAACATATTGGTATTCTTTGTTTTTCTGGCAATTACAACTTTCCGAATAGATACAATCTTAAAAATGGAAATAGAAATAATCTTCTTCATAACATATTAATATTCTTTGTTTTTTTTTTGGCAATTGTAGCTTTATGAACATATTGTAGTAGATATCCTTCTCTTGGGTGGGGCAATGCTTTTCTAGCAATTGCAGCTTTCTAAACAGTACCCTTCTGGTAATTGCAACTTTATGAACAAAGCTTAGTAGATATCCCCCTCTTCGACGAGATGTGCAAAGATGGGACCAGACTATGCAAGATTGATCCAGATATTATGAAAAAAATGAAATGACTACAGATTATCAACAGGTGCTTAACAAAAAATAATAGAGATACAGTAAAACTGGCTTTCTATTCAATAAGGAAATAAGTTGAAACTGTAAAATGCAGCGGAAACAAGCTTGCTGGAATGGTGGCAGTTTATCTCTAAGAAGAGATGTGACGGCTGCGCTCATTCGCAAGAAGATGATTACAATGAGGCTCTGAAGGCCTTTTTACAATAAACAGGAATGCCAAAAAATCTAGACATCCAAAAACCTAACCCTAGGAGATGAAGCGCCAAAAGTCATCTAGGCCCCGTTTGGGTAAGTTAGTACATCAACTTCCTGGGGTCGTAACTTTTGCATACGATCTCCGTTTTAGGCATATGATAGCCCGTTGGAAAGGTATCATTGAGGAGATTCATTTTGGGAGCCCAATCATGGCTTCAACTATTATTGATAATCTCGATCCCGAAAAACCTTCATTTAGGCCCTCAAAATGGCCTCGGAAGTTAAAACTGCTAAAAATAGTAAATTGCCAAAATTGTCAGAAAATTGTTTTGAGCCAGTTGGAAGAGGTGGGTGGCCACCGATATCCACCTAGACCAATCCTCCCTCCTTAGGAAGAAAATTTCTCCATTTCATTGAGTTCCCCCATCAGATGAGGAAATTTCCGCTGAATTTGGCCTCGGGTGAGCCACTTGCCTTGGTGCAGGAGCTGCCTTGCTTTGACGACTCGATAAAGTTGGATCCTTTGTTGTCGAGTTCCATTGTGTTACACATCAAAATTACTCACTTTGATAGTGTCACAAGTGTCATCATTACAAGTGTTGTAAGTGTCACATCTTGTCTGCAAGTGTCGCATCTTGACCACAAGTGTTGCAAGTGTCACAAAAATCATACTACCATCTTGCCTATGTTGTGCCTCTAACGACATCACAAGGACACTTAAAACACCTAAAAGACTAGTTTTTAAGAAGAGAAATCAATTGACAAGGAGTACAAGCCTTTTGCCACTGGTAAAACCACTCAAAAATGGATTTTGGAGGGCAGCGCTCCCCTACCCACTGTCAGGGAGTGACAACGCTCCCTAGGCCTCTTTGGGGGAGAATTCAAACGCTCTGTGTACCCTTTTGGGGGAGCGCTACCTTTTCTGAGTGGATTTTTGGTTTGTTGAGCTAAAACAGGGAAGAATCCCCTCAATTTATGAAGGTGGTTGGATTCGAATAGAAGGTCAAGGCATGATCTTAGGGAAGATCCTCAACTGAAGGAGAAGAATCCTCAACTTATCCCAAATATATCTCAAGTGGTTGGGCCTCTCAAAGGTTATATAAGGAGGCCTTCTCATGGTGAAAGGGGGACTGTAGATTGATACCAAACTTATGATCCTATAAGTGGTGTGAACAGAAAATATTGGAGATATGAAACTTATGATCTCATAAGTGAAATGTCATCAAAGAAATCAATGTAGATTACTTGAGCAAAGGGGTTGGATAAGGAGAACTAGAAGAAGCTATTGCACCTTCATCAAAGGACTGTAAGTACGTTTACTTGTTCTTATCAATATATCAATGCTTGGCCTGTTTCTTTCAAACTTATGTTTGTTCCACACAAGTTTGTCTTCAGTAGATAGATATGTATTTGAGCTAATCTCAGTAGAGTAGGAAGTCCATTGTATCTTTGTTTGTTATACAGGACCTATCAGGGAGCTCAGGATCGAAGCTCAACCTGGACTTTGCAAGGACAAACGTCGTTAATAAGGTACATATCTTTCTTCTTCTCCTTCGTATGTTAGCTTGATTAGATATAAAAGGAGGTTAGTGTCCATGTTAAGCACTTTTCTGTCTTGGCCTTAAGAGTCTAGAGACCAAGAGGGAATCTGCTTGTCCGCAGGAGGATTCAGCTATAACAAAAATTGGCGACTCCGCTGGGGAGGAGCTCTGATTTTTGTTTCCATTCCTAGATCTTGTTTTGGTCCTTTACCCACTCATTTGACCGTCTCCATACCGTCTTTTTGATTCTTAGATCTGATTGATTGCCTCTTTCTTTCATCTTATTCACCTTGATTTACTGAGTCTGTTTAGAAATTTTGTTTTTCTAAGTTTTGAGAGCAGAGCGCTCCCCCTCTGTTGTTGTCAGAGTGCCAACACTCCCTATTAGCCTCACACAGAGCGTTGGAACACTCTAGTGCCCCTTACACCAGAGCGCTACCCCCTTTCTGTGAGAAATTCTCCAAATTTTTCATCTTCTGAAGTTGTTTCTTCATTTTGGCTCTGACTCAGGAGTTTCATCCTCTCAATTCATCTTGGTATTGGATTTCAACACCCTGTTTTCTAAGAATTGATCTCTTTTGTTTGGAAACTTGACATTTTGTTTCATTTCCTTGAAGTCACTCTTTGTCTTTGCTGACCTAGAGTTAACTTGTTGTTTTCTTCTCATTTATCTAATTGAGTGGAAGCTTTTGTGAGGAAATCCAAAGGTCTGTGAACCTTTCCATTTGATCTTCGGGGTCAGTTTTCCAACATTTCTCTTTTGTTTGAGGTTTTTAGGTTTGCAAATTTGGTTATCTTTGTCTTTCTTGTTTATTCACGACGAGAGTTATTTTTGTTTGTGTGAGGTTTGCTTTTGATTGTTTAATCCCGAAGTCTGATTGACATTAGAAGTTTTACATCTGATTATCATTCACTTGTATGCAAAAGGACATATTTTAGTGATTGGTTTGAATATTAGAAGGCATTTTTGAAACTTTTTAGCATTACATTGGATTTGATTGAGAAACAATTGTATGAGGATGTTGCATCTCAGTGTTTGATAATGAAAAGAACTTTCTCTCTTTCCCTAAATAGGCATTCATCGAAAGACAAGACTACTTATCATTTTCTTGTGCACTTTTTTGGGGAATTGAGTCACAACACCATCAGTTTCATTTTCATACACCCTCGAGTAAAGAACAACTGTAAAATTATCGCTACTTAAAATTTATCTAGAACATTTTTGTTTTTAGGATCTTCCATCAGTTTCATTTAACATTAGACTAGGATTAGCACTTTGGATTAGGTTGTGAGTACAACTCTCCGAAGTTTTCAAAAACAAACATTAGCATCCTGGGATAGGGAGAGTCAAATCCAATTGTCGTATAGGCTTTTTGGGATCCCCCTCTCACACAGGGGTTACGCATGAGGTTGCATTCGAGAGAATTACGGGGATTATCCCTCTGTGGTTCAACTGTTTGTAGTGGTCGAATCGTATATTAGGGGTCACTTGAGGGTATACCCACAATTATGTGTGGGAGCCTCTCGAGTTGATTTCGAACTTGTTATCCTGCCCATACGTTCGGATCAGACTATCGACTATACCCGCCCAGGGGATGACTGCGAGTTGGTGTCCTTAGTTTCCATAATATTTAGGTACTTACATGAGGTGACGGTGAAGGGAAGTCTCATTGTACCTGGAACAGACATTGGTCAAACTCACTCGGTCTCCTTGGAGGGTAAATCCACAATTACTACGTGCAAGCTTGCACCAAGGTGAAAGTGTGTTTAGCAGGTCACCATTGTAATTGTTCCACCATATCATATCCCCTTCTCTACTTGATCACGCGATGTTTGATTTCATCACCAACTAGTACGATCATCAAGACAAGTTTTGTTTGCTTGGTTTTGATTCCTATATTTTATTAGCGTATGTTGTTTATTTTCGTTAGTTGGCCCTAGATTTTTAATGTGTATTGTTATTCTCCAAAATTGAGCCTGTAGACGATAAAAGTGTTTGCTGATCGCGTAGGATGCAAGGAATTCCTCCAAAAGGCTACCAACCCTTACCTCTTAACCCTCCAGAAGACAACTACCATGGAGAGGTAGAAAATCAATCTGACGATGGGACTGTTATTGCTCCTCTGTTAGACAATCAAGAAGGTGCTTTGGTTACAGTTGAGAATCCCACTCCTCGCACTACATCTGTGAAGGTAACCTCTCTCGAACCACTTTTGCTTCATTTAGACTCCCTTGGGAACGTCATAGATGAAGAGGTCCCATAGTTACCCGAGAGAGCATTTACCGAAACATATATGGGATCCACAGAACCAATCTTTAGTGATGAGTATAGGACTCCTATTCGTCCTACCACTACAGTAGATACAAATCCCACACCTGCTCATTCAGTATGGAGGACTTCATCAGGACATGATCTCTATGATCATTTTGAATCCATTCGACAACCCTTTCCTCCTCATGACCCTCCTGTTGAAATGGGACCATCCAATCAAACTATGAATCACCCCATTGATCAGGTCATTAATCCTACTTTTACGTCAACACAAGTCCATCCTAATGTTGGACTCATCATCTCTACTCATTCCCAAGGCACTTTGATCCCTACCCCCACTTTTACAAACTTTCACTCTACAGCTCCACATGTTCTGCACGATCTTCCTGGGACATCTTTGCACCAGAGAATGCAGACCCTTGCCAGCCAAATAAAACCAACTGGAGGGAAACCACCATCTAGCGGACCTATCCCTCCTAGAATACCACCATCCTATGGTGGGCCTACTCCTCCTGGGGGACAACACCCTTTTCATGTTCCTCCTGGAAGGCAACCTCCCTTTGCCAGCCATACCCTGGTCGTTAATCCACCGCTGGCAGGGGGGCAACCTTCGTTTGTTGGAAACCCTTCACAATCTTGGGGAGTATCTTTGGGAAGCACATTTACCCAACCCCACGTTGGGGGGCACTTATATCATAACCCACAAGGAGGAGTATCAAATCCTGTTCCTTCCAGACCATCGTATGGACAACCTTATCCGAGCGTCCCAAACACCACCTGGAGTCCACAAGGAAAAAAACCTTATCCTTCCCAAGGGTCTAATGTCTATCCTCCCCAGGGGCCTAATGTGTATCTGCCTCCGAGATATACTACTTACCCTCCTCAAGGGAAACATGTTTATCCTCCTTATGGGCAAGCAAATCACCCAGCTTATAATGCTCAGAACCCACCAGGTTATGAAAATGTTTCTCAGCCATCATCGAATCCTACTTATCCTGGTCAGCAACAACCGTATGTAGGAGGACCTACTGGTTACAATTATCCACCTAACCCATTTTATGGTCCTACTGGTGTTCCTATGCCACACCAGTATCATCCACATGTTAATCGACAACTATCTTTCCTTGCGACCCTGGATCTCCCAGACTTGTCTCGGTTAACCAATGATCCTATTTTTCATTCACCAGTTTGGCGAGTTATTTCAGCTAAACTTCCTTCTGATATTCCAAAATTTGACGGAAAACCTGGCGAATATCCAAATAACCATGTGATGAATTTCCATTTGTGGTGTTCATCAAACTCCCTCATGGACGATTCTATATGTTTGCTTCTTTTCCAGCGAACACTTACGGGCTCTGCAACCAAAAATTGCCATGTCTTTCCTCACGCACTTTCAACTACCTATTTGCAACAAGACGGGTACTGAAATCTTGACCTCCCTTCGTCAAAATGACTCTGTGCATATCTCTGACCATATTAATGAGTGGAGACGACGACGAAGGATGATCAAAGAAATCATTCCTGACCAATTATTAGCGAAGTGGTTTACTAAATCACTTTTACCCTCGATCGCTCGTGATGTCACTATGGGTGGCATAGTCACCGAGGAAGAAACCATTGCTTGGGCTCAGTACTTAGATTTGGTTTATTCACAATCTGGTAGTTTGTATGAGTTGCTTCCGAATGTTGCTCGAGCTAATGCCGATCCATCCAATCCATCATCCTCATCTCACACGAACAATGTTATCAGTTCTATCAAAACTCAATCTACTTCCTAGTCGACTGCACTCTTCTCTACCTCCCCCCAAACTCAGGTCTCTGAGGTGAATGCAGTTCAATCTGCCCCTTCACAACAATCCGAAGGTAAAAAGAAAGAAAAAAATAAATCAAAAAATACTAATAAAAATGAACAACCAAAAATTCAAACTCAAACACCTGCTACCGAAAAGCAACCACAAGGGAAACTGAAATTCCTGTGTATCATATGTGGTGACGATCACTACACTCGAGATTGTCCACATCGCGATGAAGTGGCCAAACTTTTCCAGGGAAATTCACAACCCGCTATGCTTACTTAGCCTTTTCCACAACAACAATCCATGGTTGCTCAAACCCCTCTCTTGGGGGTAGTTTTAGCCATCCTCATGATGAGGCCTCAAAAAGTGCCCATATTTATATGTTTAATGGGATTAATTTGACCACTCGCTCTAAGACGTACGACACACCAGCTAAACCTGACAAAGCTAAGGTCACTAACAGTTCTTTACCGGATCCATCAACATCCTCCATTAGTCCTCCATCTGGACCACTTCAGATTGAGAAACCTTCGTTCAACTCTATCTTACACCCTCCTAAGAGCACTATCCGTAAATCTACCTTTAATCCTAGTTCACGTGCCACCAAAAAATACAACATTATTGAAGATTTGGCTCAAGCACCGCATTCTATGTCTACATTAAAAGTTCTACAACACTGCCCCAGTCAATGTAGAATTCTCTTGGATGCTATTGGCGTTATTGATCTTGAGTTGTCCAACAATCCGGAGGTAAAAAAAAGAAAAAAATAAATCAAAAAATACTAATAACAATGAACAACCAAAAAATCAAATTCAAACACCTGCTATCGAAAAGAAACCACAGTGGAAACTGAAATTCCCGTGTATCATCTATGGTGACGATCACTACACTCAAGACTGTCTACATCGCGATGAAGTGGCCAAAAGTTTCCAAGGAAATTCACAACCCGCTATGCTTACTCAGCCTTTTCCACAACAACAATCCATGGTTGCTCAAACCCCCTCTCCTAGGGGAAGTTCTAACCATCCTCATGATGAGGCCTCGACAAGTGCCCATATTTATACGTTCAATGGGATTAACTTGACCACTCACTCTAAGACATACGACACACCAACTAAACCTGACAAAGACAAGGTCACTAACGGTTCTTTACTGGATCCATCAACATCCTCCGTTAGTCCTCCATCTGGACCACTTCAGATTGAGAAACCTTCGTTCGAATCTATCTTACGCCCTCCTAAGAGCACTATCCATAAATCTACCTTTAATCCTAGTTCACGTGCCACCCAAAACTACAACATTGTTGAAGATTTGGCTCAAGCACTGTGTCCTATGTTTGTGTTAGAAGTTCTACAACACTTCCCCAGTCAACGTAGAACACTCTTGGTTGCTATTGGTGCCTGTGATCCTGATTCATCCAACAATATCATGTTTAACTTGGACGTTTATACATCTAGACTCTCGCACCAACTTGCTTTCCAAATTGATGTTGTTGTTCACAATCAACAAATTCACTGAACCATCTTGGATGAGGGAGCCTCTACTTGTGTCATGTCTTTAGCATGTTGGAAAAGTTTAAAATCTCTCGCTCTTAACAAATCCTTAACGATGTTATGCGCATTCGATGGGAGAGGTTTTCATCCCCATGGGATTTTACAGTCCCTGCCCGTCTAGTTTGGCGGAAAAATTGTCACTGTTGATGTCGAGGTGGTCGATGCTCCCCTTGATTACAACTTATTACTTAGAAGAAGTTGGTTTTATTATATGACTGTCGTTTCATTGTCAGTGTTTCGATGTGTACAATTCCCTCATCAGTGAAAAATTGTCACCATCGATCAGTTAGATTTTTGTACACATGACGCTTGCGCTCCTGCTACCAACGATATTCTATTCTTGGGAGATCACAAGATCACGTATGAAAGCGTTGGTGTTGGCTTGCTGAAATATTCTAGCCTTATGGGTACCTTCCCTCCACCACTTCCACCAACTACACATCATATTCCCACCATTGATATGATTTCGACCACGACTTATCAATCTTTGGAATCATCTAAACCTTAGATTGTACATAGTCCTTTGGAATTCGATGCACTAGGTGACACCATGCCACTTATTCTAGCTGAAACCTCATATGTTGCTACCCAATCTGCCTCTCCCTCCTCGGATGACCAACATCTCTTGGCACTTGATAGTTACTCGATGCCATCGTGGTTAAATTCCTTGTCGTCTGCAATCGACTACATTTCCCCAATTTTTCCCTCTGATGAATCTATTAGGGAAATGTTGAGCATTGAAAATCTACCTAGGGATGATAACCATCATCGATCTTCTTTTCTTCCCCCTCGTGAAGAAATTCATGAAGATATACACTCTATCTTTCCTCCTGATGTTGATTGTTCGTTGTCTCCCATGAATTCAACTTCCGATGATTTGGATCCGATAGTTGACATGGTGATCACTTTGGTAGGGATTTTGGAGCTTGATCTCCTTACCCCTGACGAGACCCTCGACATGTGTTCCTTCCATAATGATTTTCTTCCATCCAGTGAAGATCTCTTGGAAGCCATGACCGAGTTTTATCCCTTGACATGGTGTCCTTCTAGAGTGTTATTCTCTTGGAAGCCATGATCAAGGAGGGTCCACGAGCATAGTTTCTCTTCTCTGTAGCAAGCTTGTTTAAAAATGAAACTGAGGTCATGAGCACAGTTTCGCTTCTCTGTAGCAAGCTCGTTAAAAAATGAAACAGAAATCTAGGGATTGAACCCAGAGCCTTGAGCATATTTCTTTTCTTGTGTCAAGCTCGTTAAAAAATGAAACAATCACCTCTCTTGTCGAGTTGAGTCTTTCGTTAGGTCTCGTATTTGAACCTTCATTTCATCCACCCTTATCCTTTTTCTCCATCTAGTAGAGAAATTGGTCACAACCTCAAAGTCGGTGAATGAATTGAAGTTTGAGGGGCATGTCTCCAGCCTTTGATGATCATTCTAGAGTTAAGCCACTAGCTTTCAAGCTGGGGGCATACCGAGCTTATTCTTTGTTCTTTCTCGTGCTCGAAAAAACATGAAAATGTAACCGAGTACACTTTTATCACTTTTTGGAACTCGCATGGATATACGGAAAAGGAACCCCTTGGAGTCATCTTTAAACTCTTTTCAGACTCTCTAAACTTGAAAAGATTGCCAAGTGAACTTGCTTCTTTTCCCACTCATTAAAAGGTTTGAAAGGGCGTCTTTCGAGTGGTAGTTTATCTCTTTTTCAGCCTCGCGAGGATAAAATTACGAAAAAGGACAACCCTGGAGTTGTCTTTAATCTCTTTGCAGACTCTCTAAATATGAAAAATCACCGAGTTTACCTTCTCTGGACTTGTTAAACAATCATACATTGAAAGGCCCATATGGGACCGAACCTTTACTTCTTCCATTTTGTTAAACAAAGGAAGAGGAACTTACCGAAGGTGAGTTATATCAATCATGTGTTACCCTCCTCGAGCTCGTTAAATTAAAAAGAGGTACTTGTCTATCTGGATGGGGGGGAAATTGAAAGAAGCAAGCCAAGTAGTTTTTGAGAACACTACCAGTAACTCTTACGGTCGCTCTTGAACACGCCACTTTTTCTTTGCACATATTTTAATCCGTTGAACCTCTGCACTGAGCTAATCCTCTGAGTTTCTTTTACTCCTTTGGGTCACCTGACGAAAGTCACCTCTGCACTGAGCTAATCCTCTGAGTTTCTTTTACTCCTTTGGGTCACCTGACGAAAGTCACAACATCCACTACATCATCAAGTTTTGGTCCATGTCACGTTTCTTTTGTTGTGCCTCAGTGTTCAAGGGAAGTATCTACCTCGGGAGTCAGCCATCACAAATATGCTGTTTCAATACCCGTGTCAGTCCATGTTCATTTGATCTACCAATTACATCTATGTTCCAGTTTTGTGTCGTTGATGGGGGATACATCAAGGCCCTCCTTCGATGAGTCTATTCTTGTCGACTTCAACACATTATCCAAGAACTAGACTTAGAAACCAGTTAATACCTTGGGACCTGCATGCCTCAATGGAAGGCAGCCTCGTGTCCGACAGTGGGTTTACATCATTGACCTCTGATTGGATGATTCCATGGATGTTTGACTTCAACTCATCTATTCACGTTCGTCGAAATGTACTAGAGTACCTTGGGAATCATTGACATCAATGGTGATCTCCCTCACACTTGTTAACAGTTTACCTCATTGACCGGTAATCAAGTGGTTTCTACCATGTTTGACATCAGGACATCTATTCACATGGTTAGATTCATACTACATCGGGATCAGTAAGAAGACCCTGGGTTGAGTTTTCACTCTTATGTATACTTTGCCCACGTTGCGAAGGAGTTCTTTTGAACTATGACACATATATTGTTACATAGATCCACTTTGTATTGGTCATGGCTATGTCTTGTCATCTTGTAGATCCACTGTGTATTCTTCATGGCTACAATCAGTTCAGGTCATAGGAGTATAGATCCACATTGTATCTTTAGTAGCTATACCTTTTATCAACATAATTATGGATCTGCAATGTATTTTATGGCGGCCATACCTAAAAAGTCTTTATAACTCAAGCATAGGTATGCCTGCCTTGGGTTTGAAACATGTCATTATATTTGTTTGATGGTTGTGTGCATCTTTTTACAGCCTCTCTGCATCCATACCCTTTCTCGAAAAAGTCTACAAATTACTTCAGTAATCATCGTCTTTTGACTTCTCACTTTCGAGGGCAATTTGTTACACATCAAAATTACTCACTTTGATAGTGTCGCAAGTGTCGTCATTACAAGTGTTGTAAGTGTCGCATCTTGTCTGCAAGTGTCACATCTTGACCACAAGTGTCACAAGGGTCACAAACATCATACTGCCATATTTCCTATGTCGTGCCTCTAACGACATCATAAGGACTCTTAAGACACCTCAAAGACTAGTTTTGAAGAAGAGAAATCAGTTGACAAGGAGTACAAGCCTTTTTCCACTTGAAAAAACACTCAAAAATGTATTTTGGAGGGCAGCGCTCCCCTACCCACTGTCAGGGAGTGCCAGCACTCCCTGGGCCTCTTTTGGGGAGCATTCAAATGCTTTGTGTACCTTTTTGGGGGAGCGCTACCTTTTCTGAGCGGGTTTTTGGTTTGTTGAGCTAAAACAGGGAAGAATCCCCTCAATTTATGAAGGTGGTTGGATTCGAATAGAAGGTCAAGGCATGATATTAGGGAAGATCCTCAACTGAAGGAGAAGAATCCTCAACTTATCCCAAATATCTCTCAAGTGGTTGGGCCTCTCCAAGGTTATATAAGGAGGCCTTCTCATGGTGAAAGGGGGACTGGAGATTGATACCAAACTTATGATCCTATAAGTGGTATGAACATAAACGATTGGAGATATGAAACTTATGATCTCATAAGTGAGATGTCATCAAAACAATCAATGTAGATTACTTGAGCAAAGGGGTTGGATAAGGAGAACTAGAAGAAGCTGTTGCACCTTCATCAAAGGATTGTAAGTACTTTTACTTGTTCTTATCAATATATCAATGCTTGGCATGTTTCTTTCAAACTTATGTTTGTTCCACATGAGTTTGTCTTTAGTAGATAGATCTATATTTGAGCTAGTCTCAATAGAGTAGGAAGTCCATTGTATCTTTGTTTGTTCTACATGACTTATCAGGGAGCTCAGGATCGAAGCTCAACCTGGACTTTGCAAGAACAAATGTCGTTAATAAGGTACATATCTTTCTTCTTCTACTTTGTATGTTAGCTTGATTAGATCTAAAATGATGTCAGTTTCCATGTTAATCACTTTTCTGTCTTGGCCTTAGGAGTCTAGAGACCAAGAGGGAATCCGCTTGTCTGCAGGAGGATTCACCTGTAACACCTTGATCTGTGTGTCCACAATCTGATCGTTGGATGCCTATTGTATGCAATCGGGGTTGAGCTTTGTTGGTGTCAGCTGCTCTGCTACATCTGAGGTGTCCAATAATGGTGGGAAATAAGGGCGAAGGAGATCCACATTAAACACTGGGTGCAGGCCAAGGAAATGAGGAATGTTGAGCTCAAAAGCACTATCCCCCACGACCTTGGTGATGGTGTACGACCCATAATGGAGTGGGTGAAGCTTCCGATGGGGTCCTGTAAGGCATTCTTTATACAAGTGAAACCAAACTTTGTCTCCCACCTAAAACTTATGTGGCACCGGATGTTGATGATGGCACTGATTGTACTTGTGATTGGACTTCTGTAGGATATCCTGAACCTGTTGGCGGATGTGTTGGATCCGCTCAATGAACCGGGTGGTTTTGTCAGCTTCAATTGGAGCAGGAGATGAGTCGGTCGAGGTGACCGCAAGGGGAAGTGCAACATCTATGGGACCCAATGGTTGGAATCCCAATCCCACCTGAAAGGGGCTATGGCCGGTTGATATGTGCAGGGCTCGGTTGTAGCTATGTTGGAAATAGGGAAGGATCTCATCCCATGTGAGAGGGTAATTTGAATTATACATGCGAAGGATATGCACAATCATTCGATTGACAACCTCAGTTTGGCCATCTGTCTGAGGGTGGAAGGTTGTGGATTTGGTGAGCTTGGTGTCCAGCAGTGACCAGAGGCTCAACCAGAATGTGTTGAGAAATTGACTGTCCCGATATGAGACAATGGTTTGTGGGATTCCAAAATGTACCCAGAATCGTTCAAAGAAGAGCTTGGCAGTAGCCTCTGCTGTGATGTTCTTCTTGTAGGCAACCAGAATCATCATCTTAGAAAAGCGATCAACAACCACAAAACACAGTCATTTTCCCGCTTAGTGGACGGGAGGCCCGACATGTAGTCCATTGAGATGGATTTCCCATGGCCTGTCAGGAGTAAGAAGAGGGGTGTACAGGCCCTGTTTCTTAGTGGTTGGTTTGGAAATAGTGTAGGTAGTGCAAGACCTAACATACTTGCTGACCTCCTGTCGAAGTTTCGACGAGTAGAAATGTTTATGTAGCATCACCATTGTCTTTTCCATGCCGAAGTGTTCTGCCACCCGACTGTAGTGGGCTTCCCAAATCATCTTCGCTCACTTGATGGAACACAGATATGGCCTAGACGACACAACAACCCATCTTGAAGATGGAAATTATCGACAACTGCGTTTTCACCCAAGATTTTGTAGGTGGTGGCGAAGTCCGGGGCCATCGAGACGTCTCATGGTCGCAGGAGTCTAGCACCGTGGTGAGTGCCGCAACTAGCGATCTGTTGAGGCAATCAATGACGCGATTGGTGCTTCCTATTTTATACTTGATGTTGAGGTGGAATTTCTACAAGTATGTGGACCACTTTTGATGGTGATCATTCTGCAATTTTCCTTGTGTCTGCATGAACTGCAGTGGCTTATGATCAATGTGGATGATTGTCTCCTTCTCAAGAATGTAATGTCTCCACTGGTGGCAGGCTTGCACAATAGAGTACATTTCTTTGTCGTAAGTAGGGTACTTACGGACAACATCTGATAGTGTCTCACTATGATAGGCCATGGGGTGGTCGTGCTGAGTGAGAACGATGCCCACCACATAGTCGGAAGCATCTATCTCGATCTCAAAGGGTTGTTGCAGGTTTGGTAGTCAAATTACTGGGGATGAGCACAAGCACTGCTTCAAATCGTCGAACGCTTGTTGTTGGGACCAACCCCACGCAAATTTCTCCTTACCACCACCCCTGGTTATTTGGCTAAGGGCCCATGCAATATGGGATAATCCCAACACGAACCTGCGGTAGAAATTGGCAAGTCCGAAGAAGCTCCGAAGCTCAGTGAGTGTGGTTGGGGCTGGCCAGTCACAAATGACTTGGATCTTGGCTGGATCCACATGTACACCATGCTAATCAATTATGTAGCCCAGGTAATGGACCATGTCCATGCCGAAGGAGCATTTTTCCAAGTTGGCATATAGCTTGTGTTGTCGCAGGGTGTGCAAAACCTGTTGAATATGCTGCAAGTGTTCGGCCCAACTCTTGCTGTAAATGAGAATGTCATCCAGATACACCACTACAAAATTATTGGTGAATGGTCACAGGATATCGTCCATCATCCTCATGATAGTGGCTGGAGCATTTGTCAAACCAAAGGGCATGACCAACCATTCAAAAAGGCCTTCATTTGACTTGAAGGTGGTTTTACATACATCTGTCTATTCTATCAAGACCTGGTAGTAGCCAGACTTCAAATCAATCTTACTAAGGTATTTGGCCCCCATGATTTGATCAAGGAGGTCGTCGATTCAGGGAATCGGGTACCGATTTCTATCTGTGATTTTATTCAGAGCACGGTAATTAATGCAGAGTCACCAGGTTCCATCTTTCTTTTGTACCAGCATGATTGGGCTCCCGCAAGGTGATGAGATGGGACAGATGTGCCCCTTGTGGAGCATTTCTTGGATCTGTCGCTTGATCTCCTCATTCTCTAATAGAGAGCAACGATAGACTAGCCCATTGGGCAGCGATGCACTGGGGGTCACATCGATGGGGTGCTTGACCTGGCAGTGCAGAGATACCCCAGTAGTTGAGGAGAAGATATCTGACTATTCTTCCATGACCTTATCTACTTGCTTCTATTGTGTGGAGAGGTCGGCCGTGATCTTTCTCTTATTCTGAGAGCGAATCATGAAGAAGACAAACTTCCCCATCTGAGAGATGACCTTCCTGCAGTGCTTAGAAGAGATCAAGGAAATAACACTAGGTGGGACTGCCTCGAGTATCCTGTACAATTTCCTGTTCAAAGTAATAATAACATTACGAGGCCTAGACTCATATAGAACATGAAGTTTCCGCAAATAAGGTTGGCCCAAAAGAACATCAAAAACTTTGAGAGGAGCAACATCACACAATACCTCATCTTTCAAGGGCTTGATTTCATACTACAGTCGACACTATTGGCTGACATGGAGATCGCTTCCTTGGCAGAGCCATCCAATGGTGTACGATTGTGGGTGCGGTGTTGTCGACAGGGCCAACCGCTTGACGACCTCTTTTGAGATGAGGTTATTTTGGCTACCGCTATCCATGATGAAGTGCAGCGTGGTGCCTTTTACCCACATCTGTGAATGGAAGAGGTGTTCTCCTTCTTCTGGCTTATCTGGTTCACCATGCTGGAGCTTGGTGGTAGCAACGGTGGCACTGGGTTCCGCGTCAATGATCTGTCTTCCCCTTTCTAGTTCTGTTTCAAAGTCTGAACCCACATCTGAGTCAGAGGCTTTCACTTCAACCACCAGTGACTGCTTTGAGTGGCAGTCAGCAGTGTTATGCCAAGGGCTCTTATGGAAGTCGCACCACTTCCCAGTATCTTTGTTTATCTTTCCACTGTCTTTCTTTGCTTGTGGATTGGACTGGTTGTCCTGATATTGCCCATCTTTGCTCTGTCCTTTGTTCTGTGGGTTGGGGTTGCCCTTTCTTGGCTTTTGTTGTGCGGGGTTCCCAGGCCCAAATTGTCGCATCTTTTGTTTGAGCTTCTGCTCGATTTTGATGGCATATCGATAGGCCATGCCCAAGGATGAGATGTCCAAAAATTCCATTTTGGTCTGGATGTATCTATGTAGAGCGCCGCGATACTTGATCACCATATGTCTCTCTGAATCTTTGATACCCAGCTTGGTGCGCAAGGTATGCAAGATATTCGTGAAATTTGGCACTGCTTGGTCTCTTTCTTGCCGCATTGTGGTCCATTTGGTATACAAGTTGTCATAACTTCCGACAAGGTAGTATTGTTCCTTAATAACATCCTTGAAGGAATCCCAGGTGGTCGTGACTGTAAATAATGAGGGTTCCTCTATTTCCTTTTGCTCACAAAATGTTTCCCACCAATCTTTGACATGGGGAACAACTTTGAGGAGCGCAAAAGTAATCTTTTCTCTATTCGAAAAGTTATGGATAGAAAAATACCCTTCTAGTAGATTCAACTACTTGTCTACAACNATCGAATTTTATTTGTACCTTGAAGGGGGTGGCACCTCCGCTTGAAGAAGATGCGTCACATGTTGGGAGCCGTCAAAGGATTTGCGCAAAACTATCCATCATCTTGTTCCTTTGTTGCATGAGAGATTCCTCAATCAACATTTTGAAAGGATATCATGTCCCGCCATCTTTATTTTCTCATTCCATGAGAGGTCTCTTGGGTGTGCGAGATCTTTTGTCCTCAAGAGAAACAAGCTCCAGACCCAACTCTTTGTACTCCGACCTCGTTGGGGACATGCATTAAGACGACAAGGAGCATACCGCTCTAATACCATTGATTTGGATTTTATGAGCAGGACGAAATGAATACAGATTATCAAGAGACGCTTAACACAAAATAACAGAGATACAGTAAAACTAGTTTTCTATTCAATAAGGAAATAATCTGAAACTGTAAAATGCAGCGAAAA
>SNQJ01S0029864.1:149833-164255 GCA_010110895.2 Picea sitchensis
AAGTCGCTCCTGCTCTCGGTACTCCATGTCTACGACCATGTGGGCCTCGAGACATGATCTCCTAGTTATCCCTAGATATCGGGGATAACAGGTTTAAAATGGGGCAAAACCCCTGAAATAAAGTTTTGAAGAGCATGGAACTTTGATCCTGTAAAACTCAGCCTACCCCTGAAAATCTAACAAGATTTCAACCAATTTTTTACCGAGAAAGCGGGTCTGTTTGTGCCCAAATTAACCTACTCCAAATTCGATTATTAATAATCCCTACTACCCAGAAGTGAAGTGTAGGGACTAATAAGGGAAATAATAAGTACAAGGAAAGAGACACTAGAATCGTAAAAGAATTAAAAACATCGTATCTAATCAAATGTTACGATAAATAAATAAATAAAAATGAAGGAGTCTTTTAAGGTAAGAATAGTTTAAAATTTTAGGAGAAGAATAGTCCAAAATTTAAATGAGGGAATGTTAAGGAATGAGGTTATATTGAGATTTTAAAAGAAATTGGATTGAGAATTTAATAAATGAATAAATAATAAAAAAAAAAAAATTAAGGATATAAGGTAAATTAATGAATGAAACACTTAAAAGAATATTTTAAAAATTGTTTAAACTCTTTTTAATTAAAAAAACAAAAAAATAGAAAAACATTTTTCTTTTACTACTTAAGATTAGCTAGTGAATATAATTAAAGTGGAAATCTCATAAATCTATGACAAACTAATAATAAAGAGATTTAAAGGATATAAATTGTAGAAGAGAAGAGTAAGGAGAAAGGACCCAAATTTCCTTTTTCAAACTTGATTATTTTTGGTTTTTCGTTGGTTGATAAGGGGAGCCAAATCTTACTTACCTCTAAACCACCATTCCTATGCACATTATTTGGGCATTTGATTATCTCAAGGGCCTCTCTAAAACGTCATTTGTAATAGTGGTCTTTTTTTGTGAGGATTTTGGTATTCTCAAGGATCACATGGTGCTTGTCCTCGAGAGAA
The DNA here is from genome assembly GCA_010110895.2 of Picea sitchensis. Lineage (NCBI taxonomy): Eukaryota > Viridiplantae > Streptophyta > Pinopsida > Pinales > Pinaceae > Picea > Picea sitchensis. Next base: position 150,829 of record SNQJ01S0029864.1, read on the forward strand.
TGATCTTCCAAACCTAAGGTGAAAATACACTCATTCCTAATGTTTGTTCCATGTTCCTCAATCCTTACCTAAAAAAATCGACTAGTTTCTCCAATATGACATTTTCCACGGGAGCATGCAACCTTCTAGACACCTTTATGTTGACGATGGTCAATGGAGTCTTTTACATACTTCATTATCCATCTAACAATTGGGTTGTGATTTTCTTTCTTTTTAGACCCTTCACAATCTTATTAGTGACCTATCGAATTTAGGGGAGGTACGCCTTCATATTATAGTTCTGATTATTGTGAGAGTGAGACCCTCTCCCTACCTTTTCCATTTCCTTCTTGATGTCCTTATTATTGTATCCTATGCTCTTAAAGACCCTGGTTAGGTGGTCTTTTTCTTTCTCAAGATGCTCATCATCTGAGATTCTTATTGCCCCCATAGATAGGGTGTTGAGAACCTCGATCTTTTACAAAGGGTGGTGGTGGGAGTCGGTATGAAGGTATTATCAGTATGAGTTTTCTTCCAAAAGACCGTATACCCAAGGGTTCCATCCTGCTTCTTGGTAATCAACACATCAAGGAAAGGGATGCTCTTATTTTCTTCCAATTGTGTTTTAAATATTGAATTGACTATCTAAATTAATTGAAAGAAAATGATATATGAATATCAAAACTAATTTAGACTTGAATTATAAAAAATAATAAAATTTCAATATCAACATGAATATGTGCTACATGTTTTTAATATTATAAGTATTTAATAATACACAAGTGTTGTGGATAATGTTTCAAGCAAATTGTGATATCAACATGGATGATGTGTTACTTGTTTTTAATACTATGACTATTTAAAATAATTTCTTAATTTTGCATCTATATTTAAATAAATTTATATAAGTAACCATTGATTTTTCTCATAATTTTTTTTATAAACAATTACTACTTTTCTTCATAAAAAAAAGTTATAAAAAATTATTGAACTTTCTCATAAATGTTAATATAACTATTATTTAGTACATTAATTTTAATATTACCATTATATTAATTTTATATAAGTAATAACATAATAGACCTCAAGTTGAAAAGTGTTCATATTAGAAAACATAAAAAATAATATAACATATATCTAAAAATTGGATTCCAACCATCAAAATGAAATGTGAGACCTAATTGATAACACGAGGATTAGTCATACAAACTTTTTAAAATGAATTGAATTAAATAGTAATAACTATTTTAAAAAATAATTAAATTAAATATTAATAATCATTTAATAATAAATATAATGAAAAATATTAATACAAAGTATCACGATTTCATTTTCTTTACTCCCTAAGTTAAATTTCCAAATAGTAATAACCATTCATTTTCGCGAGTTGAGTTAAATTCCCAAACAAATATGGAAGCAAAGTGAGAGCATGGAAATAGTAATAACCATTCATTTTCGCGAGTCGAGTTAAATTCCCAAACAAATATGGAAGCAAAGTGAGAGCATCTATCAAATGAGGTTTGTTAAGTCTCAAAAGGAATCCGACAACAAATCATTGTCATGAATGAATGCAGATTACAAAATTCTTCTCCTAAAGATTTGATCCCAAGTGTTGGGAAAATCTCTTAGAAATATCATCCTTTGTGTTCCATAAGTTTGAGAAAGGAAGAAGAACAAATATACACATTATTGAAATGAAAAACATTTTTTTACCTTAGATTTGTGTTGTCACAAATTTTCTTATTTTTCTCGACCACTTTTAAAACTTTTATATTATCCCTTGGAATCAATGCAAGAACGAAGAGTAGGGACAATTATATACCATCCAAGGCATAATAGATTTGGTACTTTCATTTTCTTCAAGTGTGTTTTAAATAATCATCTTCGGTTGCAACAAGTTGCAAATTCTGGGGCTCTAAGGGGTTGGATTCAATGGTGGAAAGCGAGGAGTTTTTCACCATTGGGAAAGGTTCAATTCTCTTGAGGGATTTACCTGGAGCCATGGGGGCACCTTGAGGTAGTGGTCGAACGTGTGGTTGCACCCAGAGATACTATATTAAATGGTATCGTGACCTGTGCACACATAAGTGGATCAAATCCCACCTCCATGTCCTTCAAATTCCGCCCAAAGGGGTTGGATCCAATGGTGAAAAGTGAGGAGTTTTTCACCATTGGGAAAGGTTCAATTCCTGTGACAGATTTACCTGGAGCCATGGGGGCACCTTGAGGTAGTGGTCGAATGTGTGGTTGCACCCATAGATACTATATTAAAAATGGTATCATGACCTGTGTACACATAAGTGGATCAAAGCCCACCCCCATGTCCTCCAGATTTTATTAGCACCTCTGCGTTCATGGTGACTCTCTCCGTCAATTCACAGGGAAATATGAAGGTAAGAGCCCCAACACACTCTCCCATTCTCAATTTTCTGTAAACTCTCCTGCTCTCTGGTTCTTTCTTGCTCTTTCACCTCTGGCCGACCACCTCTACTCCTCCGTTGGTCACCCATTACAGTCTTATCCATAATTCCTCTGCCATGCCAAGGGAGAGGGGAAATTCCAAAATGGGATTGTCGTATTACAACTCCCTATCTAAGCGCAACAAGCTTTCCCCCTTGCAACTTGCTCTAATGACCATCAACTCTCCCAACTCTGGCCATAATTGGTTGGAACCGCCTCGACAATCCCCACCACCCCCCTCTAATCCCATGTTGGACTCTGGCAGTTGCCCAATTGACGAGGAAACTCCTCTGTTTGATTTCCTTCCTCAAATTGTCCCTCCCAAAGTCCACTCCCAGGTTCAAGGTGGTGGCATAGGTGACTGCTTAGTGGAGGAAGAAATTCCCCCTAGTTTTCAGGGTGAACAAAATAATTCCAACAACGTAGACTTGGAAGAAGCACCTCCAAAGACCGCAAATGCAAAAATGGATCTTAAGCAACCTCTGCTCACCCCACACCGGCTCTCGGAAGAACATCTTTAGATTATCTTCAACATGAGGCAAACGCTCGATGACCAATTGCATAATCAGAGCATTCTTGGCTAGCGGATGGACCTCTTGTTTGATGCCCTAGCAGATGCTCCAGACAAGAAGTGTTGCCTGACCTGCGGTCAAAATTTTGTCCCAACCTACAGCATTCATGGACGGTCGAGTTCGCACATTGCCTAGCTCCTCTAGCTTTTGTTTTATTTCTGGTTTTGTTACTTTTCTAAAGAATGGTAGCTAATCCGCCTCTGGATGTATGGTAGTCAGTTATGGCTTCCATTGTATGGCAGTTGTTTTGTTTATAATGATACACGTAAGACAACTAAAACCTTTTAGTAGGCCACATGTTTTGGTTTCCTAGCTGTGGCAGAACAGGGAGCAAAATATATGCAATGTAATGACTGATATTGAAGATAATATATAGTTTTTCTTTATTTACAAAAAAAAAAATGTTGCAAATTCTTGGTAAAAATTATTGACATTTTTAAATGCAAAGAAAGACTATATGTTCCCAAAACATGAAGTGATGTAGCAAAGGGTTCATTGAGAGGAAATAATATCGAAAATCGACATGAAAATTCATCCTAATTTATTGAAATTCAATTATTTCATTTTGTTCATGAAAAGTATCCAGTACTACTCAAGTCCACCTTTCCCTTGAATACAAATCTATCATGGCTTCCATGGAGATAATGTAGGGAAGATATCTTTCCGAGGAGTTTGAGTTGCGTATACCAATAATTGAAATCGAGGTAGTGAATAAAGTTTCACAACTCATATAATCGATTCATAATATCATTAATTCAACTTCATCCCAAACATTAACAAAAACGTCATGGAAAGGTATATTCAATATTTAAACATCTAATATAATTTAAATGCATTCAACCATTTGAAGTTGCAATTGCAATTACCAAACTTGGATAGTATACATTGTCGTGGAAGTGAAAGCATGAGCAAGTGAAAGAAGAAAAGGACAAACATAAGAATTATCCAAACGTATATCCCATAGGTGCTATGTCAACCCATTATATGGGCATGTTTGATCTCTTCAACCAGGGGCGGGCATTCAATATGAGAAATAATCCAAAATTCAATGACTGGGATGGAAACCATGCAAGTGTGACGTCAACAACCTCATCTTAATCTTGTAGTAGGGAGACCATAAGAATATAAAGTGGTCCTCGGTGTTAGGAGATAAGGAGTAGATCTAGTGGATATGATGCTCTTGAGGAAAATGGTCATTTGTCTCAATGTGGCGTTGGTGGCAGCAAACTCTAAGATCGACAAGATGGACCCTCGATCTATGAGGTTACTGGAGTCCGGTGTACCTTTGGGGCTGAATGAACCCATCATTACATTGGAGATACAAGTATTATGGTTTTATCGACAAACAAAGATTTTTTTTTATATATCAGAGTAAGAAGATGTACACAAAAACCACATTGTTGTTGACCTGCCACTAGAGAAACTAGACCAATAACAGTGTAAAAGACTATATATCTAGATCATTTGCACCAAGTTCTTTAACAAAAACATATTTACAAGACTATGAAAAGAGACTAAAGTTCTATCTATCCTAATGCTATATTTTCCTATATTGTAGAAAAAGCCTTCTAAAAAAACAAAAATGGAAAGCATTCAAGCCAGACCAAGTGGGAGAGGGGCCACTTGCCCCCTCTTGTCATTCATGGTCTTGTGGCTGAGAAGAATCACCTTGTTGGTTGACAAACAGATGGTTCCGAGAATCCAAGTGAGCTTTGAGATCCTGGATTTGGTGAACTACATCTCATTGAGTTGCTTTGCATGGCCTCCCGATCATCGTTATTGTCCAGAAGAATTATGCCCAAAAACGTTTTAATGTGTCAATAAATATCCATGGTTTTGATATATTTTGTATCTCTTGTTCTAGAGGCCCCCATGTTCAGTACCCAATCTCTTATCTCTGCATCCACCTCCCAGACATGGAGGGAATGCTTCTCTTGTCTTATAATTGTCTCCACTGTCTCTAGATTCTTTTGAATACATGGAGGGATTCCTTGTCTAAATTCTCTAGCAAATTCTTGGGCCAAGAGAATGACTCTCGGGCTGGGATGCTCCAGGATTATGTTGTTGGACGAGGAGGGGTCTGGGAGATGGCGATGACCCGACCTATAACCATGTGAGTAGCCACAGGTTGGAGGCATAATTTCAAACTAAAGCACAAGAATTGGAGTAGACGTGTAGAGAAGAGTGTGTGTATGCTCTGTCTTACCTCTATAACATAGCATGAAGAAATCCCTCCCACTCAGAGTCGTTATTTTCATCAGATGAGAATGTTTCTCTCCTAGGGGATTTATTAATACCTTTGAATCAGGAAAGCACTCTCCTTCCCCTCCTTTGTCGGGAAAGCGACTTCACTCCTTACCCTTTGGGAAAGCGGCTTTGCTTCGCTTCTCTCCTTTCATTGGGAATAATACCTTTGAATTTATGGCAAGCACTATTGCATCGCCCTCTCAATGAGGTAAGGGACAATCTTCACACCCCCTTGGATTCAACTTATGTTTTTGTGGTAAATAATTAATAACGTCAGATTAGGTAAATTAGGCGTCTTAGGTAAATAGTTTCAGAATATTGCATTATGAAATCATCCACCCTCGCATATGAGTGATTACCATTAAGTATGGTCATATCCACCACAACTTTGAAGTACAGGGGATTCAAGGCAAAAGAATGATCCCAAATCCACTGATATTTTTCGCATGAACCTTCATTCATTTCCATACTTAATAATATACTACCACACGGGGTTAGTTAGCACGACGTCAGCCACGTTCCCACCAGCGCAAATCTCAGATGTCCCCTTGTCGCGTCACTAACACCCCATCCAGTGTCTGCCCATCTTCTACAGGTATGTTGAGACACTGCCTTGATAATGAATCTGATTGGGAGGAGTCCAATTTCTTATTAAAATATATTGTTGGAACGTGACTCCTACGTTTTCCTTTTTATCTATGAATGTGTTGGTCGATCTATAGACACATTGAGGAATGATGATGGGGATACATAGAAGGAGAGTGCTTATATTTTCTAGATTCCCTTCCAGACACCAAAAATTTTCAATCTTGATGATTGGGGTACCGTGTTGTATTTTTTTGAGCATATTGATGATGATTAATGAATATCCTTCCACCACCAATTTGTGGAATCATTCATGTTGAACTACCTGAAGGCCTCGTTCTAGAGAAAATAACTTCGCGACAAAATTTTTACTTTGGCCCATGTAACCCACATAGATCCAGATTATCCTTCCAATGTCATCTCTAAATACCCCTTGAAACCCAGCCTGTCAAGGGTTCCCTTTCGAGGAACCATCAAAATTGAGTTTTAGGAAGCCAGAAGGAGGGGGAAACCAAAGCAAAGAGGGTTTAGGTCAAGGGGTATGAGCCTTGTTGTTCAGGGGGATGGATATATTAGGAGATAAATTGAGGGAAATAAGGATGTTATAGTCCCGTTGATCTCAACTCCAGTCCTGCTCACCCCATTGGTGAAGAAGAATGGTCTCTTGAATATCTACATGAGAGAAAAATGGATCTAAATTTATTAGTTGCTTATTTTATTCTCAAAGAAAATCATGTATAAATAAGAGTGCCTCCTCCATTCCAAAAAGGAGAGGACTCTTGGAGAATATCTCCAGATTATGATGGAATAGAATAAAGTTCTTGGTATTTCTCTTGACAAAATTTGTCATTATTTAGTTCTATTAATAGTATGTCTTGATTTAGTTTACCATGTTCTAGAGTAGTTTGCTACCTTGTTCTCGGGATAATTGACCTCACTCCAAATGGATCATGGTAGTCTTTTCCTTTATGTAAGTGTGGTGTGTTTCACGTTTGCATTTGATTTCATTTCTCTTTTTAATATTCATTCATTGGATTCTCTATATACCAAACAAAACATTGTTGTATAAAAGTTCAGTTTGAACACAACCTTATTTACAACCATGGTGGATATAGAGTAAGAAATATTCAATGATGGATGCAGTGTGGTGTGTTTAGTTAATTTGATTTCATTTTTCTTGAATGGTAGTGTTTTGAGAGCCAGTTTTATGTAGGTTCAAGATCATCATGCTTCATTATCAGTCCCTTGGTTATGAACAAGAACATAGTACCCTATGAACAATAAATTGTTAAGAGTTGCATTGCAACACATACTTGTCATTTAATTCCTCACTAATTAGATTCCCATGCAAAAGAATCTTATCGGCATGTAATTAGTTATGTGTGTGTTTAATTCATTTATGTAGTGTGGTGTGATAGTTTAAAATATTTTGAAACAATTTAAGACTCAACGCCGCATATACTGTGTCTAGCACTTCATAAGTCTACAAACCTAGATTGATGAATAAATGTATTAGAATTATTATCATATAATTTGACTAATAGAGGAGCTAGAGAAGCCTCATTTTACCAATTTATCCTAGGTAAGATTTTTTCCATGAGCTAAGATCCATAATAAAGTGGACAATTTGGACCATAAATGATGCTTCTAGATNTTTAGTTCTATTAATAGTATGTCTTGATTTAGTTTACCATGTTCTAGAGTAGTTTGCTACCTTGTTCTCGGGATAATTGACCTCACTCCAAATGGATCATGGTAGTCTTTTCCTTTATGTAAGTGTGGTGTGTTTCACGTTTGCATTTGATTTCATTTCTCTTTTTAATATTCATTCATTGGATTCTCTATATACCAAACAAAACATTGTTGTATAAAAGTTCAGTTTGAACACAACCTTATTTACAACCATGGTGGATATAGAGTAAGAAATATTCAATGATGGATGCAGTGTGGTGTGTTTAGTTAATTTGATTTCATTTTTCTTGAATGGTAGTGTTTTGAGAGCCAGTTTTATGTAGGTTCAAGATCATCATGCTTCATTATCAGTCCCTTGGTTATGAACAAGAACATAGTACCCTATGAACAATAAATTGTTAAGAGTTGCATTGCAACACATACTTGTCATTTAATTCCTCACTAATTAGATTCCCATGCAAAAGAATCTTATCGGCATGTAATTAGTTATGTGTGTGTTTAATTCATTTATGTAGTGTGGTGTGATAGTTTAAAATATTTTGAAACAATTTAAGACTCAACGCCGCATATACTGTGTCTAGCACTTCATAAGTCTACAAACCTAGATTGATGAATAAATGTATTAGAATTATTATCATATAATTTGACTAATAGAGGAGCTAGAGAAGCCTCATTTTACCAATTTATCCTAGGTAAGATTTTTTCCATGAGCTAAGATCCATAATAAAGTGGACAATTTGGACCATAAATGATGCTTCTAGATCTGATTCCATATTTCTTGATGGGGGAAGTGGAGGGAGTTTGTTGCAATGTGGTAGGATACCTTGATGGAGAAATTACCTCGTGATTGCTTTTCCCAATTAAGCTTATTAGGATGATCTAAAACAACAATTTTTCAGGAGATCAAGTCAGTCCAAAAGGTGTTCCAATCAAAGGGATCTGGAGGTGTGGCCCATTGCTCCTTCTGAAGCCAAGTCCTCCAGGATTGGTTAGGTTCTGCAAGGTTCAAGTAGTGATGGAGACGAGTTGTGTTTTGGTTAACCATGGCTTGATTGAGAGGTGCAAGTTCAATTCTTTCATTCCACTTTGGGAGTTGTTGCCATGCATCTTCCCAAAAAAGGGCATTGTGGCCGTTCCTAACCTCCCAAAAATAGTGTTGTTGGACAAGGATGTAATTTTTCCAAGATAAATTTGAGATGGAAGATCTCAAAGGGGAAGTGTTCATTCATATTACATCCTTTCAAGACTAGTTATGAGAATATTTATTTTTCCACAGTCGACTCCATCTTGCATACAGGTAGTTGATCCAACACCACCAAGTTTTTCCTCCCATAACAGAGTTTAATGTCTCGATATCCCTTAGACCCAACCCTCTTGCAAGTTTTGGGAGGCATACCATTGACCAAGAAACCAAAGCCCATTTCTTGGACATCTTACCCCCCCCATAAGAAATTTCTTTGAATGTTTCTAATGGCATTGAGGACGTATTTTGAAGCTATGAGAGCCAAAAAAAGGTATCTAGGCATGGACTGAAGGACTAACTTCACCAGAACTAGGCTACTTTCCATATTGAGAGATCAAACTGCTCAGATGTCCAGTTTTTTCTCTATCCTTAATAGAAAATCTTCCCAAGAGATTTGTCTTAGTGTGTTTTCAACCAAGGGTTCCCCCAAATACTTAGAAGGGAGGAAGCTTCTTTGAAAACCCATAATACGAGAGATGTTATCTTGAATATCTTGAGGAGTATTAAAAAGAAATATTTGAGACTTACAATGATTGATGGAAGTCCTTGAAGAGTCCATGAAGTTCTCAAGGATTTGTTTGAAGGCTAGTGCTTCCCAAATAGTTTGTTTTCCCATAAGAATGGTGTCTTCAACAAACTATTGATGGGTGGTGAGTTCTCTTTCTCCATGTAGTTGTAGGTCCTTTATCCTTCCTTCCTCATTTGTTTTTTTGATGTGCTTTCCAAGACCTTCTTCCATTAAAATGAAGAGAAAAGGATAAAGGGGATCCCCCTTCCTTATACCATCAGAGGGGGAGAATTTTTTTTAGGGTGAACCATTGATAAGGATGGAAAACAAAGTGAAAGAGTTTAAATTCATAACCTAGTGGATCCACTCAATGGAAAATCCAAATACAAGGAGGATTTGATGGATGTATTGCCAGCTGAGTTTATCAAAAGATTTTTGACATTTCATCTCAACCTACCCAACATATGGATTATAGTCTAGAGAGAGTTTTTGATGTGCTTTTGGTTTCTTGAATCATTAGAATAGATGGTTGGTTTCTAAGGATCATGTTTCTTATAATTATTTGTTTGTTGGGACTATTGAGTCCACTTATATTCCAAGAGATGCACTCCAGTGGGAATTAGGGAGGGTAGCATGGAATATTCATGTCATTAGCATAATTCATCCCGAATTAACCAAGAATTCTCTCAGTTCTTGAAGAAGTTGTTTATTTCTTATGCACCCCCTTTTTTTTCTCCTCCTTCATCTGTTTTGGTGTTTCTTTTGAGATTGTGTTCTTAATACCCAAATAAGAGGAGGTTGAGTGCTTACCTTCATGTACGATTGATGGCTTGGTTTTCGATTTGATGAGAGTAGATTGGAGAATTTGGATTTTCTTTTCCATGATGGAATTTGTTTCTTTTCTTTCACATGCATCTGCTATCCCTTGGAGGTCTAGTTCTCTTATTTCCATGTCTTCAACTTTTCGAGCTATGCATTGATTTCCTCTATTGGAATCATTTCTTCGTCAATCTCCATTGGTTGGATCCCTGAGCTAGATGCTTCCTTGGTTGTGCTCTGAGCTAGATTGTGATCCTATGGTGGGTAGTCCTGCATGGCTGGTTGTTGGTTGTTTTCTTGTGAGTGCTCTGCCCCTTGATCTTTATATTGCATGGAGGAAAGCTTGTAAAAAATGTTGTGGATATTGAAGGATTTTGGATTGGATGGAGTTATTTTCCTTAGGATTTTCTTTTTGTTGGTGAATTTCTCAAAGTTGTCTTCATCCTTGGTTGTTTGGTTGTTATCCTGGTTTTCTTGGGAATTCAGTGGGAAATACTTGAAAATATGTCCATGAGCATGGTATTTTTGACATCGCAAGGGGATGTGCTTGTAATCGATATTTTGGAGCCAATCGGAGTCTTGGAACCCAAGGTAGATGGAGGCTGGAAAGGGTTTTGATACATTAAGGTATACACATATGTGAGCATATGAGGTGTATATAGCCTTCTTGGTGGCTTCAAAATTTTTGACAAAGGTGCTCAAAGTGTTACCAATACCTTCTAGGATTTCAGGATCTTAATATTCTTGCCGAAAAGAGTAGAGGTGAATCCATACTGGAACCACAATGAAGTCTTCCACAATGAAGTCTTCCTTTGCAAGGATTGATTTTTTAGTCCATAACATGAGGTATAAGCCTACAGAATTAAAGAAATATGGGTTGTTTTTCAAAACCCTTTTGCAGTCTTTGACATTATTGAATACTGTAGTGAAAAATCCTTTGGATCTCGGTTTGAGATCTACATCGCCTTTTGGTTTCCATTTGGTTTTGATCCACCAGGTCAAAGCTTTCTCTGAAGGACAAAGACCCATAAACTTGCATTTTAATGTGCGGTCTTTCATATGTTGAATAGTTTCACTGATCCTATTGGATCTGATATCATATCGAGGGGTTTCACTAGCCTGCCAAATGTAGGTACCCGAGTGACGCATGTCCCTTCCATTGAGTGCTTCGTTCTCTATATTTGTTGACGGTTTGGCATGAGGATTGTTGTTCTAGTTTTCACAATCGACCAGTTGGGAACTCCCAAGAGACGACCAAATATTGATTGTGTGTTGGGGGTTAGAATCCTTATGGATTTTTACGGAAGGAGCGAGCCGTGATCCCTCCTCCTACCACTGCCATGGAAAAGGCGATCAGAAAAAAACCCTAACTATGATGGAGGTATAGGGTTCAGAGCAAGAAAGTCGCTCACATTTTTTTATTTTTAATCCACATGTTATTCTTGGAGATACAAGTAGTATTGAAGTTAGGGAGAAAGTGACTTTCTAGGCTTAGACCATGTAAACCAAATATAGGATCTGTAAATCTCATAACGAAAACCCTCATTTATGTCACCCTTTTAGAAATCAAGGGAATCCACTAAAATTCTATGTGAGGATGGTCTATCAATAACCAAGTCAATGAGGTAAATAGAAGAAAAAGTTATCACATACCAACCTAAATTAGCTCCATATAATGTAAACATTTTATTTTTTTATATAATTAAAACAATGAAAAGTAAAAGTGACAATTTTAAATAAAAATATTTTTTTTATTTGATAAAATTTTGAATATAAAATACATATCATAGAGGTTGTTGAATTCAATTATACAACTAAAATTTGTAATTTCTATAGATTCTCAATGAAAATGACATTAACAATTTATACGATGAAAAAAAAATCCAAAAAATACATGATTATTGAAAAAATTGTAACTCTTTATTTTTTACTTAAAAGTTTTCTCTTGAACCAACCTAAACCTAAATTACCTCTATATAATGTAAAAATAGAACATTTTATTTTTTGATATAATTAAAATAATGAAAAGCAAAAGTGGCAAAATAGAACATTTTATTTTTTGATATAATTAAAATAATGAAAAGCAAAAGTCGCAATTTTGAATAAAAAGATCGTTTTTATTTGATAAAATTGTGAGTATAAAATACATATCATAGAGGTTGTTGAATTTAATTATACAACTAAAATTTGTAATTTTTATAAATTCTGAATAAAAATTACATTAACAATTTATAAAATTAAAGAAATTCCAAAAAATACATGATTATTAAAAAATTGTAACTTTTTATTTCTTAAAATTTTCTATTGCTAAAATAGTGAATATAAAATACATGTATTTCACAATCCAAGTATAATAAAGATTATTGAATTCACACTGAAATTTTATAATTTCTGTAGATTTATTAACAACTTAAAAAACACACATTAACAAATTATAATGAAAAAAATCCCCAAAAATATAAAATTATTGAAAAAAAATTGTAAATCTTTACTTTTTACTTAAATTTTCCATTCAAACATTTGCACGATGTATAAATATAACTGTCCCCTTAAAATTAAAGTACCCAATGTACATAAATTTATTTATTAAAAAAATAATCCTTTTCATTTTAATAACACATGGTGGTCCGTGTCATTAAAAAATGATGGTTTTCTTTTACAATGCCAACACATTAGGAGAAAATAGGCAAACATTATGACTATGTTATGTCTTTGGATTTTCAAACACGCTACATCTACAATATCATAAATTAATACAAAATTTGAGAGAATGAGTAGAATCTTTTTAAAATGTTATTATAAAATAAAATGAATATATCAAACTATAAAATAAAATATCATAAATTAATACAAAATTTGAGAGAATGAGTAAAATCTTTTAAACATGTTATTATAAAATAAAATGAATATATCAAACTATAAAATAAAATGAATATATAAAAGACAGAAAATATACTTTTATTTCATTTCACTTACTTTCCCATGATCCAATCTACTAGCATATATTGAGTAAGAGAGTGGCATGCTTACCAATCTATGTGAGCTTTCAACCACTGATTTCAGTATCACTCAGGCTCTTGCAATCTAAAAAACCTGACCCAATGCCTTATTTGATGGCATCAAACATTAATATGAAAATATTCCGAAAAAGCATGGTTGCTCTATGCTTGCATAAAATGAATAGTTTGAACAGCGAGGTGGTGAATTGATGTATTGCCGAGATCTATGCAAGTCATTTGCCAACTTTTTTTTAACAAATAATTTTATAATCCATTTTTGGATTTTTAATTTGAAATAATTTTTTCCAAACGTTGCATCTAAA
>SNQJ01S0029865.1:29946-60258 GCA_010110895.2 Picea sitchensis
TGGCTATTTGCCCAAATCTCCTTTAGATTTTATCTTTGGGAAGGATATTGCTATTGATGGTCAATATGACATTGATAGGGCTTGTAGCCCAAGAGAGAGGTGAACTCCTTTATCATTTGTTGTGTTATGTGTTTTATGTTCACTATTTATTGATGTTGTTTATATGCATCTTTGATGAGTAATTTCTATAAAAGTTGTGTTGCAAATTGATCCATTTGCATTTTAACACATAAATTAAATCTTGCAAATAATTTCAAGAATACAAGTCTTCTTCATTTTTAGATCAAGGTAAGTGTCAAAGATCAACAAGACCGCGTGAGGAAAACCAAGAACTTGTGCTACAAAAAACGTATGTGCCAAGATGGTCTATCCATCATAAAATGCACATGTACAAAGGAATCATAATAGGCCTCCATCATAATTGTCATGAGCACTGAATGTGTTGAAGATAAAAAGGATGTGATGCAGATGCAAAAAATATCTAAATTGTTAATGACCAACATAAACACTCCCATCAAAAGTGGTGCTACCGCAAAATGATAGACAAAGTGCTTTTTGAAATAGAAGAAAATGACAACATTGTCAAGATCATTGAAGGTGTTAAAGCTAGAGAGGATCTAATTCATGCATAAAATGGCATAAATTGTCAACAATCAACATAATTGCCCCAAGTAAAATGTGGTGCTAACATAAAAGGTTGGGCAAAGTGCTTCATGAAAAATAAGCAAACACCAAAGCCGTTTAGATGGTTGAATGTGGTGAAGCTGAAGAGGATCTAATGTGGGTGCAAAAAATGGAAAAACTATCAATTATCAACATAAGTGCTCCAAGAAAAAAGTGGTGCTAGTATAAAAGGTTGAACAAGGTGCTTCATGAACAATATGTGATACAAAAAATGCCATCAAAATGAGACAAATTTCCCAAGCACAAAAGTAATGCCATGAATAGTAGTTGGCATGCAAATTATGCATCTAAAGCGTGGATGAAACACATGTACATTGTGCATTTAAACATTGTTGAAGGTGCCAAAATGATTGAATATCAATCAACCCACAATAGAGATGGATTGTGGAGGCCAAGCCAAAAAAATTCCAGTTCCTCTTTTTCATAAAATGTTTATGGGAAGATGTCTTATGACACCATGGAATTTGGTGTGAATGTCAATCTCGAGAATGTGAGCGAGAGTGCCCACTTGCAATAGGGTGTGATTGCTCTCTATCTTCTAAAATTGTAGAACATAATTGTGATGCTATAGAACACTGCAGATTTGGTTCTATCCAGATTGGAGAAGCAGGCAAGTCTTATTGAAATGGTTGAAACACATATCAATGGGTTATATAGTTACTTGGCCATGTTTTCCAAGCGCTTCACCTTTATATCTCATTTTGTAGAGTAACTTAGAACCAATTGTAATGGATCTATCCTTGTGAATCCTAGGAAAAATGTTGGAATCCACATCTAAAATAAGTTACTCCAAATTATGAACTTGATTTTGCAAGGTTTTGAGCATTGTGTTTTTGTTAGATTGTTGTTCAAGGATGGGATTGTTTGCAGCTATTAAGGCCTTAATTTCCTCTACAAAAAATATAACATTTATTTGAAGTGAAGAAACTTATTCATACAACATATCATTGGCGGCTTGTAGTTTTTGATTTGCTTCTATGAGAACAAAGACACCTATATAAGAGGCCATAATTGGTGACAATAAAAGATTTTGCAGCAAAACTAAAAGGTCAAAAGTTAAGAATGTGCCTATAGTACAATAGTTACATTTGGCCTCAAATATGAAATTTAATTATCTCAATGTGCATAACTTGAAAAAATATGCAAGTTTAAAACATGACAAAAAAAGGAGTTAGTATAAAGACGATATGATCTCAAAAATATTGCCAAAATGGGGATTGCACTAGGCCTTGTCTAAAAACAACAAATATTATCATGCAAATTGACCAATTAATAAAAAATAAAAAATAAACATAAATTAATCATACTAGTGCATATAGATTAAAAAAATATCTAAAAAAATACTGGAAAAATACTTGTAGATGATAGAGATATCACCATTTGAAATTGCGGTACTAAATTCAAAACCTCCATGTAGAGGGTCCCAAAAGAGGTGATGTGGCGCTAACTAGGTACTAATTATATTTGATGTGGTAGTGCTAACTATGCAAATGCTTATTGTATGATGACATGGTAGTGTTGATTGTTCATTAACATGACAGTCCACAAGTTAGGGTGACATGGTAGTCCACATGGTAGAGTTATTGTTTAGTTACCAAAGGTGCAGTCTAAGTGGAAGTAGTGTTGGCATCTGTTACACCTCATATTGTATGAGGTTCCACATTGTGACTTTCATCACATTGATGAAGATCTATTGCTTGTACTCTTGGAGCATTAGATTGACTTGGGGGGATAGATCTTCATGGAGCCCCTTCACTTCATGGCATCAGATAATTTGATGGAAGTCTTTTGTTGGGGGACTCTCAATTCTTCTTGGTTTGAGGATTGTGCTTCCTGGTTTGGTGGTTTTCTCACATGTGCTTGCCTTGTTGATCACCCCTTGGTCGCATATTTGGTGGTTGTGGAGCATGTTATCTCATTATGGTATGGTATATATGCTTATCTTGGATATGGATGATATTTCTATCCCGCCAAGGGGTTAGATGATGGTGATAGGAGGTAGATGGTTCATTATGTTGTTGATGTTTCCTAGTGACTTAGTTTGTTGATGTATGATATTGGTATCACGAGGATGCATAGTTTGACATGGTCCTCGTGTGTTAGATGTGTGATGGGGGACACACTTGATGATTGGACGGGTCAACACTTTGTTACATTCCCTTCTCTTATGATGTTGCTATGGTGGGATGATGCATGTTTCCTTTGTGGGATTTTTCTAGGTGATGTAACTTAGTGATGTAACATTTGCTAAACGTCACCTAGGGGGGAATCTATTTGATTATGTTAGTACCCCCATTGNAAAGGTTTCCAAGAGATAAGAACACCTCCAAAGAATGATGTACCCGCCCGAGACACAAGAACAAGCCGAGTATATATGTATAATGTTAGGTGGAAAAGAAAGTGCTAGAAGGGTGTAAGCCCTTTTACTTCTCCTAGCACTTCCTTAAGTAACAAATCATTTCAAAGACAAATATTGATGAGCTTAGTGGGGTTGTATGCACTTATACTCCCCAATAATTTCAACTAGTTAACCTTGCAATCAAGAAAAAGAGACAATACCAAGATAAAACCCTTCAACTAGAGCAAGGATCAACAAGATAAACTTCCACTTTACCAAGAATTATCCACCAATATGCAAGAGAAACACTCCACAAGAGGTATCTCACCACTTCCTTCCACCAATAGCAAAGTAAACCATGAGAAATGCAAAAGAGAGAGAAAATCGCCAAGGGTAGCAAAAATTTCAGCCAAGTACTTCTCACAATGGGAGAGTTATGTTATGAAATGAGATTCACATGATCTCTATTTATACAAAAAGTTTAAAACATAGTTTGTCCACTTAATTAGGGTAAAGCATGAGATAAGGGGTCAACAACCCTTATCTTACCCCTTTACACAAATAATAATATTTAATTTACACTTTTGCACATTAGAAACCCTAAAACAAGATGACAACACCCCTTTAGGGAGACATTTTGACACTTTCCAAGTCATTGGAGAAGAAAGTGGAGGTCCTTGGGGCTCCTAGAGCCTCCTCTTCATGTGCCAAGGTCAATCCATGCCTCCTTCGGTCAAATCATGCCAAGTGTCAATGAAACACAACTCCATCACCACCAACCCTAGCCCTAGGTGACGTCAAGCCCCAAAGAGTGACGTTTTCCCCCTCCTGGGCAATTCTTTTGGCATGTGAGGGCTAGGCTAGGTCCTCCAAGGTGTCCTCTAGGCCTCCAAAGGAAAGTCATCGTGATCCAACATGTGGGCCCTTGGAATCCAACTTGTGGACTTCAATCCCCATGGAAGCCCAAGATAGGCTTGTTCCTCCAAAATTGTCCACCAATGAAGGTCTTGCAAAACAAATGGGTACACCCTCCAAAGATCTCAAGTCAAAATATCATGGCAAGTGAAAACCACATCTAATAAACAAGGCATCTACAAATGCGCATCAAAACTACCTCATCAAATAAAACAAATGCTCAAATACCCTATACAATTGACCAAGTTTAGGTATGAGATAAGGGGTCAACAACATAGTTTGTCCACTTAATTAGGGTAAAACATGAGATAAGGGGTCAACAAGCCTTATCTTACCCCTTTACACAAATAATAATATTTAATTTACACTTTTGCACATTAGAAACCCTAAAACAAGATGACGACACCCCTTTAGGGAGACATTTTGACACTTTCCAAGTCGTTGGAGAAGAAAGTGGAGGTTGTTGGGGCTCCTAGAGCCTCCTCTTCATGCGGCAAGGTCAATCCATGCCTCCTCCGGTCAAATCACGCCAAGTATCAATGAAAAACAACTCCATCACCACCAACCCTAGCCCTAGGTGATGTCAAGCCCCAAAGAGTGACGTTTTTCCCCTCCTAGGCAATTCGTTTGACATGTGAGGGATAGGCTAGGTCCTCCAAGGTGTCTTCTAAGCCTCCAAAGGAAAGTCATCGTGATCTGACATGTGGGCCCTTGGAATCCAACCCGTGGGCTTCAAGCCCCATGGAAGCCCAAGCTAGGCTTGTTCCTCTAAAATTGTCCACCAAAGAAGGTCCTGCAAAACAAATGGGTACACCCTCCAAATATCTCAAGTCAAAATATCATGGCAAGTGAAAACCACATCTAATAAACAAGGCATCTACAAATGTGCATCAAAACTACCTCATCAAATTAAACAAATGCTCAAATACCCTATACAATAGACCAAGTTTAGGTATGAGATAAGGGGTCAACAACATAGTTTGTCCACTTAATTAGGGTAAAACATGAGATAAGGAGTCAACAAACCTTATCTTACCCCTTTACACAAATAATAATATTTAATTTACACTTTTGCACATTAGAAACCCTAAAACAAGATGACGACACCCCTTTAGGGAGACATTTTGACACTTTCCAAGTCGTTGGAGAAGAAAGTGGAGGTTGTTGGGGCTCCTAGAGCCTCCTCTTCATGCGGCAAGGTCAATCCATGCCTCCTCCGGTCAAATCACGCCAAGTATCAATGAAAAACAACTCCATCACCACCAACCCTAGCCCTAGGTGATGTCAAGCCCCAAAGAGTGACGTTTTTCCCCTCCTAGGCAATTCGTTTGACATGTGAGGGATAGGCTAGGTCCTCCAAGGTGTCTTCTAAGCCTCCAAAGGAAAGTCATCGTGATCTGACATGTGGGCCCTTGGAATCCAACCCGTGGGCTTCAAGCCCCATGGAAGCCCAAGCTAGGCTTGTTCCTCTAAAATTGTCCACCAAAGAAGGTCCTGCAAAACAAATGGGTACACCCTCCAAATATCTCAAGTCAAAATATCATGGCAAGTGAAAACCACATCTAATAAACAAGGCATCTACAAATGTGCATCAAAACTACCTCATCAAATTAAACAAATGCTCAAATACCCTATACAATAGACCAAGTTTAGGTATGAGATAAGGGGTCAACAACATAGTTTGTCCACTTAATTAGGGTAAAACATGAGATAAGGAGTCAACAAACCTTATCTTACCCCTTTACACAAATAATAATATTTAATTTACACTTTTGCACATTAGAAACCCTAAAACAAGATGACGACACCCCTTTAGGGAGACATTTTGACACTTTCCAAGTCGTTGGAGAAGAAAGTGGAGGTTGTTGGGGCTCCTAGAGCCTCCTCTTCATGCGGCAAGGTCAATCCATGCCTCCTCCGGTCAAATCACGCCAAGTATCAATGAAAAACAACTCCATCACCACCAACCCTAGCCCTAGGTGATGTCAAGCCCCAAAGAGTGACGTTTTTCCCCTCCTAGGCAATTCGTTTGACATGTGAGGGATAGGCTAGGTCCTCCAAGGTGTCTTCTAAGCCTCCAAAGGAAAGTCATCGTGATCTGACATGTGGGCCCTTGGAATCCAACCCGTGGGCTTCAAGCCCCATGGAAGCCCAAGCTAGGCTTGTTCCTCTAAAATTGTCCACCAAAGAAGGTCCTGCAAAACAAATGGGTACACCCTCCAAATATCTCAAGTCAAAATATCATGGCAAGTGAAAACCACATCTAATAAACAAGGCATCTACAAATGTGCATCAAAACTACCTCATCAAATTAAACAAATGCTCAAATACCCTATACAATAGACCAAGTTTAGGTATGAGATAAGGGGTCAACAACATAGTTTGTCCACTTAATTAGGGTAAAACATGAGATAAGGAGTCAACAAACCTTATCTTACCCCTTTACACAAATAATAATATTTAATTTACACTTTTGCACATTAGAAACCCTAAAACAAGATGACGACACCCCTTTAGGGAGACATTTTGACACTTTCCAAGTCGTTGGAGAAGAAAGTGGAGGTTGTTGGGCCTCCTAAAGCCTCCTCTTCATGCGGCAAGGTCAATCCATGCCTCCTCCGGTCAAATCATGCCAAGTGTCAATGAAAAACAACTCCATCACCACCAACCCTAGCCCTAGTTGATGGCAAGCCCCAAAGAGTGACGTTTTTCCCCTCCTAGGCAATTCGTTTGACATGTGAGGTCTAGGCTAGGTCCTCCAAGGTGTCTTCTAAGCCTCCAAATGAAAGTCATCGTGATCTGACATGTGGGCCCTTGGAATCCAACCCGTGGGCTTCAAGCCCCATGGAAGCCCAAGCTAGGCTTGTTCCTCCAAAATTGTCCACCAAACAAGGTCTTGCAAAACAAATGGGTACACCCTCCAAAGATCTCAAATCAAAATATCACGGCAAGTGAAAACCACATCTAATAAACAAGGCATCTAAAAATATGCATCAAAACTACCTCATCAAATTAAACAAATGCTCAAATACCCTATACAATTGACCAAGTCAAGGTATGAGAGGGGTGTCATAAAAATCTTATTGGGTAGACCAAAACCCTCAAGCAGGGGATGCTCCCAAGGTTGCCCCTTCAAGGTCATGTAGTGGATGATGAGATGGATAGGGGTTTAGACTTCATAGGTCAATGGGTTTCATGACATACAAGGGCTTGTATTGTCTCATCTGTGGGTGCCTTTGTAGAGGGTGTGTTGCACCTTCATTTTCAATGCATCCTTTTTCCAAGCCCATTCATTGCCATTAATTAATTAATAGTCCAAAACCTTGGGTACTCCCTAGAGTGAAATCAATTAGCTTGGGTGGCAGCACCACAAGGCCCACTTGAATCTAGAGATACACAGAGTGCCATATGTAAGGAAAGAAACAGACACCGCATGAATGTACAAACTTGAACAAGTGGGGACATGTATATAATGTTATTTTGATTTTGTAGGTCTTTGATATTTTAGGGGAAGCTCTTCATTGCTCTCAATACCTCTTTGGGCGAGCATCTGGAAGGTTTATATTTTAGGCTCTTATATTTTTCCAGCCATCATCCCTCTGGAACTTCAGCCCCTTCTTCCCATGAAATGAGGTACATGCGCTTCTTGGGTCACTAAAGCCAAAGGACCTAGAAGGGGGCAATGTGATGAGAGGAAAGTGATAAGTATGGTCAGGAATGGTACGGTAACCCCTCAAGGGACCCCCAATTACACCCCTTCCCCAAAACTTGGCCACTTACTAGGAAATCGATGACACTCACCAAGGTGAAACATGGTCAAAAGCATAATGTCCAAGATGATGTTATATAATCAAAAGCAACTCCAATACAACATGCTTAAATGCCTCAAATGTTAGGGTGATTACCTGCCACAATACCTGACTTGTACCGCATGAAGCAAGACCCAAATGCTTTCCAAAAGTTATCTAGTGTGGTGGATGCTTTGATGATGGATCCATGTGTGGTGATAGAGAAGGTTTCCATATGTGAAAGTGAACACTACTAGTCATGTGATATATCGACACTCCATGTCTGAAACCTGAGGGCTTCGAGACATCATCTCCTTAGTTATCCCACAATATGGGGATAACCTCTGGCTCCTACTTGGGGACATGTGCTCATCGTAGAGTGCATGAGAACCACAACATATCCTGGTAGACATGTGCCTACACACACTACTTACCTTGGGCCTTGGGGTCCTGAAGATCAAGCGATAGGTGATGTTAGGTGAAGTCATACAACTAGTGCAACTAGTTGATCATCACATCAAAGTATCTCCCCATGTGATTAATTATGTAAAAAAACAAAGAAAATTCAAGCACATAATGATCATGAGAATAAATAGATACATGTCAACGATGAAATGAAACTCATGGAAATGGGTGGGAGGGAGGAAATCTTGTTGGAAAGAAGGTCCTGCAAAACAAATGGGTACACCCTCCAAATATCTCAAGTCAAAATATCATGGCAAGTAAAAACCGCATCTAATAAACAAGGCATCTAAAAATGTGCATCAAAACTACCTCATCAAATTAAACAAATGCTCAAATACCCTATACAATTGACCAAGTTTAGGTATGAGTTAAGGGGTCAACAACATAGTTTGTCCACTTAATTAGGGTAAAACATGAGATAAGGGGTCAACAACATAGTTTGTCCACTTAATTAGGGTAAAACATGAGATAAGGGGTCAACAACATAGTTTGTCCACTTAATTAGGGTAAAACATGAGATAAGGGGTCAACAAACCTTATCTTACCCCTTTACACAAATAATAATATTTAATTTACACTTTTGCACATTAGAAACCCTAAAACAAGATGACGACACCCCTTTAGAGAGACATTTTGACACTTTCCAAGTCGTTGGAGAAGAAAGTGGAGGTTGTTGGGGCTCCTAGAGCCTCCTCTTCATGCGGCAAGGTCAATCCATGCCTCCTCTGGTCAAATCATGCCAAGTGTCAATGAAAAACAACACCATCACCACCAACCTTAGCCCTAGGTGATGTCAAGCCCCAAAGAGTGACGTTTTTCCCCTCCTAGGCAATCCGTTTGACATGTGAGAGCTAGGCTAGGTCCTCCAAGGTGTCTTCTAGGCCTCCAAAGAAAAGTCATCGTGATCCGACATGTGGGCCCTTGGAATCCAACCCGTGGGCTTCAAGCCCCATGGAAGCCCAAGCTAGGCTTGTTCCTCCAAAATTGTCCACCAAACAAGGTCATGCAAAACAAATGGGTACACCCTCCAAAGATCTCAAGTCAAAATATCACGGCAAGTGAAAACCACATCTAATAAACAAGGCATCTAAAAATGTGCATCAAAACTACCTCATCAAATTAAACAAATGCTCAAATACCCTATACAATTGACCAAGTTTAGGTATGAGAGGGGTGTCATAAAAGTCCTACTGGGTAGACCAAAACCCTAAAGCAGGGGATGCTCCCAAGGTTTCCCCTTCAAGGTCATGTAGTGAATGATGAGGTGGATAGGGGTTTAGACTTCATAGGTCAATGGGTTTCATGACATACAAGGACTTGTATTGTCTCATCTATGGGTGCCTTTGTAGAGGGTGTGATGCACCTTCGTTTTCAATGCATCCTTTTTCCAAGCCCATTCATTGACATTAATTAATTAATAGTCCAAAACCTTGGGTACTCCCTAGAGTGAAATCAATTAGCTTGGGTGGCAACACCACAAGGCCCATTTGAATCTAGAGGTACACAGAGTGCCATATGTAAGGAAAGAAACAAACATCGCATGAGTGTACAAACTTGAACAAGTGGGGACATGTATATAATGTTATTTTGATTTTTTAGGTCTTTGATTTTTTAGGGGAAGCTTTTCATTGCTCTCAATACCTCTTTGGGCGAGCATCTGGAAGGTTTATATTTTAGGCTCTTATATTTTTCCAGCCATCATCCCTCTGGAACTTCAGCCCTTTCTTCCCATGAAATGAGGTACATGCGCTTCTTGGGTCACTAAAGCCAAAGGGCCTAGAAGGGGGCAATGTGATGAGAGGAAAGTGATAAGTATGGTCAGGAATGGTACGATGACCCCTCAAGGGACCCCCAATTACACCCATTCCCCAAAACTTGGCCACTTACTAGGAAATCGATGACACTCACCAAGGTGAGTCATGGTCAAAAGCATAATGTCCAAGTTGACGTTATATAATCAAAAGCAACTCCAATACAACATGCTTAAATGCCTCAAATGTTTGGGTGATTACCTGCCACAATACATGACTTGTATCGCATGGAGCAAGACCCAAATGCTTTCCAAAAGTTGTCTAGTGTCGTGGATGCTCTGATGATGGATCCATGTGTGGTGATAGAGCAGGTTTCCATATGTGAATGTGAACACTACTAGTCATGTGATATATCGACACTCCATGTCTGAAACCTGAGGGCTTCGAGACATCATCTCCTTAGTTAACCCACAAAATGGGGATAACATCTGGCTCCTACTTGGGGACATGTGCTCGTCGTAGAGTGCATGAGAACCACAACATATCCTGGTAGACATGTGCCTACACACACTACTTATCTTGGGCCTTGGGGTCTTGAAGATCAAGCGATAGGTGATGTCAGGTGAAGTCATACAGCTAGTGCAACTAGTTGATCATCACATCAAAGTATCTCCCCATGTGATTAATTACGTAAAAAAACAAAGAAAATTCAAGCAAATAATGATCATGAGAATAAATAGATACATGTCAACGATGAAATGAAACTCATGGAGATGGGTGGGAGGGAGGAAATCTTGTTGGAAAGAAGGTCCTGCAAAACAAATGGGTACACCCTCCAAAGATCTCAAGTCAAAATATCATGGCAAGTGAAAACCACATCTAATAAACAAGGCGTCTAAAAATGTGCATCAAAACTACCTCATCAAATTAAACAAATGCTCAAATACCCTATACAATTGACCAAGTTTAGGTATGAGATAAGGGGTCAACAACATAGTTTGTCCACTTAGTTAGGGTAAAACATGAGATAAGGGGTCAACAACATAGTTTGTCCACTTAATTAGGGTAAAACATGAGATAAGGGGTCAACAACATAGTTTGTCCACTTAATTAGAGTAAAACACGAGATAAGGGGTCAACAAACCTTATCTTACCCCTTTACACAAATAATAATATTTAATTTACACTTTTGCACATTAGAAACCCTAAAACAAGATGACGACACCCCTTTAGGGAGACATTTTGACACTTTCCAACTCGTTGGAGAAGAAAGTGGAGGTCGTTAGGGCTCCTAGAGCCTCCTCTTCATGCAGCAAGGTCAATCCATGCCTCCTCCGGTCAAATCATGCCAAGTGTCAATGAAAAACAACTCCATCACCACCAACCCTAGCCCTAGGTGACGTCAAGCCCCAAAGAGTTCCCCTAGGCAATTCGTTTGACATGTGAGGGCTAGGCTAGGTCCTCCAAGGTGTCTTCTAGGCCTCCAAAGGAAAGTCATCATGATCCGACATGTGGACCCTTGGAATCCAACCTGTGGGCTTCAAGCCCCATGGAAGCCCAAGCTAGGCTTGTTCCTCCAAAATTGTCCACCAAACAAGGTCCTGCAAAACAAATGGGTACACCCTCCAAAGATCTCAAGTCAAAATATCACGGCAAGTGAAAACCACATCTAATAAACAAGGCATCTAAAAATGTGCATCAAAACTACCTCATCAAATTAAACAAATGCTCAAATACCCTTTACAATTGACCAAGTTTAGGTATGAGAGGGGTGTCATAAAAGTCCTATTGGGTAGACCAAAACCCTCAAGCAGGGGATGTTCCCAAGGTTGCCTCTTCAAGGTCATGTAGTGGATGATGAGGTGGATAGGGTTTAGACTTCATAGGTCAATGGGTTTCATGACATACAAGGACTTGTATTGTCTCATCTATGGGTGCCTTTGTAGAGGGTGTGTTGCACCTTCGTTTTCAATGCATCCTTTTTCCAAGCCCATTCATTGTCATTAATTAATTAATAGTCCAAAACCTTGGGTACTCCCTAGAGTGAAATCGATTAGCTTGGGTGGCAGCACCACAAGGCCCACTTGAATCTAGAGGTACACAGAGTGCCATATGTAAGGAAAGAAACAGACACCGCATGAGTGTACAAACTTGAACAAGTGGGGACATGTATATAATGTTATTTTGATTTTGTAGGTCTTTGATTTTTTAGGGGAAGCTTTTCATTTCTCTCAATACCTCTTTGGGTGAGCATCTGGAAGGTTTATATTTTAGGCTCTTATATTTTTCCAGCCATCATCCCTCTGAAACTTCAGCCCCTTCTTCCCATGAAATGAGGTACATGTGCTTCTTGGGTCACTAAAGCCAAAGGGCCTAGAAGGGGGCAATGTGATGAGAGGAAAGTGATAAGTATGGTCAGGAATGGTACGATGACCCCTCAATGACCCCTCAATGACCCCTCAAGGGACCCCCAATTACACCCCTTCCCCAAAACTTGGCCACTTACTAGGAAATCGATGACACTCACCAAGGTGAAACATGGTTAAAAGCATAATGTCCAAGTTGACGTTATATAATCAAAATAAACTCCAATACAACATGCTTAAATGCCTCAAATGTTTGAATGATTACCTGCCACAATACCTGACTTGTACCGCATGGAGCAAGACCCAAATGCTTTCCAAAAGTTATTTAGTGTGGTGGATGCTATGATGATGGATCCATGTGTGGTGACAAAGAAGGTTTCCATCTGTGAAAGTGAACACTACCAGTCATGTGATATATCGACACTCCATGTCTGAAACCTGAGGGCTTCGAGACATCATCTCCTTAGTTATCCCACAAAATGGAGATAACATCTGGCTCCTACTTGGGGACATGTGCTCGTCGTAGAGTGCATGAGAACCGCAACATATCCTGGTAGACATGTGCCTACACACACTACTTACCTTGGGCCTTGGGGCCCTGAAGATAAAGCAATAGGTGATGTCAAGTGAAGTCATACAACTAGTCCAACTAGTTGATCATCACATCAAAGTATCTCCCCATGTGATTAATTATGTAAAAAAACAAAGAAAATTCAAGCACATAATGATCATGAGAATAAATAGATACATGTCAACGATGAAATGAAACTCATGGAGATGGGTGGGAGGGAGGAAATCCTATTGGAAAGAAGAACCATCAGCCTGCTCATCCTGCCTAAAAATGTAGCCACGAGCCTAATCAAACCATCTATGAATGGGACTATCGTATATATGCGACAATTCATCTTCATTCATGCACACAGATCCACGTACTGCTTGTGGAATACTAAGAGGATATGAGAGATGATAAGAAGACTACATGGCTTCCTAGAGAAGAAGACAAAAGGTAAGGGATAACCTCATGTCTAGAGAAAAACTCCTCCCTCAGACTCGGAAAACGTCACTTCTTTATCTGCAAATCCCCACGAGAAGTCTCAATATGAAAGTACTTTTGTTTGGTAGTGTGGACCTCAAAGAGACCCGGGCTGGCCACGGCTTGGTGTCTATCAAAGTATGAGCACAATGGATGAAAATCCTCACAAAACAAATATGCATCCTCAAATGGGCACATATCAAAGGATGACTGAATATCACCCTGAGTATGTTGTGACAAGTCATCCTGGGATGGATGAAACAAATATGTAATCATATCATCATCAGGATGTCAAACATCTGAATCATATACATATGAAGACCATTCTTCTGATGACAACTCAACCCCTTTTGCTCGAGAGCCACCCTCAATGTCATAAATGGGGTCTCCAAAAAAAATGAGACAACCACCATCCCATCTACGTCTCCCAGTTTGTATGAACATATTTATATGCTCATCAACCAAATCCAAGGGTTCCTTCATAAAATCATCAATACGAATGAAAATAACGATCTCTGTCTTCGTGTGCATGGAGGACAAAGGCTAGGGTGGCTTCAACCGGATCTTCAATTTCTTCATCATCGAGATTGGTCGCTTCTTCAACATCATGTGCAAGAGGGGAGCAAGGTTGGACAACCTCACCTTCATCAAAGAAGAGCAAAGATAGTGGTGCCTCAATATGTTGCACTTTATCAAATTTCTTCTTTCTTCTTATGGACATGCCCCTCGATCGCCTCTTCATCACAAGAGGCTTGATCCTTAGTGTATAATGCTTTAATCAATTTTCTTCAAGAGGATATATCGTATCCAATTTTTCCTCCAATACTTCTTCACTTCCAAAGTCATGGAATAAAGTATCATCAAGATCTTCGAAACGGTCACAACTCATCATGTTCTCTTCGTGATGTGTTGGAGGAACAAAGGCTTGGATGTCTTCATCAAGTGGAAGGGCGGGTATGAGTACTTCATCTTCATGAAATGTCTTGTCCAGATCTTCAACACGAGAAACTTCATCGGGATCTTCCTCTTTGTAGAGATGTTCTTCAAAGGAAATTTCCCTCAAATACTCAATCGGATCCAGAGGAAACATCCTTTCCTGATAGTAATCCTCAAGGTATTGAACCATTTCTTCAAACTACTGAGATTTTGG
The DNA here is from genome assembly GCA_010110895.2 of Picea sitchensis. Lineage (NCBI taxonomy): Eukaryota > Viridiplantae > Streptophyta > Pinopsida > Pinales > Pinaceae > Picea > Picea sitchensis. Next base: position 44,437 of record SNQJ01S0029865.1, read on the forward strand.
TCCACAGTGTGTGAGGAATTCTCGACTGAGGACAATTAAATCTTTTGAGATACAAGCATGATTGATCAAATTTATTTGTTTCTTACTCAGGGATACCAAGAACAACTACGTTAATTCATCATCCTGGGTTATATGATACCAATAAATGTACTCAGTAAACTCGACAACATGTGTAACGACCGAGCATGGGTTACCATAAAACTTTGGGATGTCATTCCATCTTTTCAACATGTTTTCATCATATGCCTCTATGGTTCAAAAGATGGAAAGGGTAATCATGGAAAGGTGGGTTCTTGGGAAGGTAGAGTGGCCAGATGAGCCTCAAGAAGAGCTCGTCGAGGGTGGAAAAGGGAACTTTCTTCAATGGAGTCACGAGGCAAGATAAGGGTAAAAGGATTTGGGAGAGAAGCTTGCCAAAGTGTCGTTAGGGCTCGGAAGAGGATTCAAAATCTTCCCTGAAAATGGCGCCGAAATGTTATCGCACAAGTTGTAGGTTGGGAAAATCCCGACCCAACCACCAAAAGGCGACAACTTAGAGAACACCTACCCACTATTACCTAAAGTAAGTATTAAAGTTGTTAAAAGTCCAACAGATGATGCAAGAGATAAGCTAGATAATCATTAGTAATACTCAAGAATGAAAGCACGAGATTTTAGCAATGAAACAAGGTTGTAATAAGAAGTGTTTGTAGAGATATTTTGAAGCCTTATGCCTGTAGCAAACAAGTTGTTACAATAGTAAAATCAACCGTCAAAACTTGCCAATACGCCACCCAAAAAGTGTGCTAGACTTAGGAGATTACTATGGCAAACTTTTAGCAACTTTCCATCGTTGAAATGCAAGTTATAAATGAAAGTGTGTTAGGGTTTCTGCAACCCTAATGGATGAATATGTAAGTTTATTACAACAAAAAGCAATACCCCTTTAGAGGGGACACCCTAATGGCTAAGAGGTGCACTAGGCACAAGGAACAAAACCCAAATTGCAAAAAATTGAAATGGCCAAAAATCACGTTTCCCAATGCGCTATTTTATTTCTCCAATGCAAATTGTAAATGATTAGTGCCTTAAATATTGGGTTATGGAGTCAAAGAAAGAGTTAACTATACTACTTCCTTGGGGCTATAAACCCTCTTACTCCCCAAGGCAAGTAAAGCTAACTAGGAAAGTGCTAGAAGGGTGTAAGCCCTTTTACTTCTCTTAGCACTTCCTTAAGTAAAAAATTATTTCCAAGAGAAATATTGATGAGCATAGTGGGGTTGTATGCACTTATACTCCCCATGAAGTTCAACTAGTTAACCTTGCAATCAAGAAAAAGAGACAATAACAAGATAAAAACCTTCAACTAGAGCAAGAATCAACAAAATAAACTTCCACTTTACCAAGAATTATCCACCAATATGCAAGAGAAACACTCCACAACAGGTAGCGCACCACTTCCTTCCACCAATAACAAAGTAAACCACGAGAAATGCAAAAGAGAGAGAAAATCCCCAAGGGTAGCGAAAATTTCAGCCAAGTACTTCTCACAATGGGAGAGTTATGTTATGAAATGAGATTCAGATGATCTATATTTATACAAAAAGTTTAAAACATAGTTTTTCCACTTAATTAAGGTAAAACATAAGATAAGGGATCAACAACCCTTATCTTACACCTTTACACAAATAATAATATTTAATTTACACTTTTGCATATTAGAAACCCTAAAACAAGATGATGTCACCCCTTTAGGGAGACGTTTTGACACTTTCCAAGTCATTGGAGAAGAAAGTGTAGGTCGTTGGGGATCCTAAAGCCTCCTCTTCATGTGCCAAGGTCAATCCATGCCTCCTTCGATCAAATCATGCCAAGTGTCAATGAACAACAACTCCATCACCACCAACCCTATCTCTAGGTGACGTCAAGCCCCAAAGAGTGACGTTTTTCCCCTCCTAGGCAATCTGTTTGGCATGTGAGGGCTAGGCTAGGTCCTCCAAGGTGCCTTCTAGGCCTCCAAAGACAAGTCATCATGATCCAGCATGTGGGCCCTTGGCATCCAACCTATGGAATTCAGGCCGCATGGAATCCCAAGCTAGGCTTGTTCCTCCAAAATTGTCCACCAAACAAGGTCTTGCAAAACAAATGGGTACGCCCTCCAAAGATCTCAAGCCAGAATATCATGGAAAGTGAAAACCACATCTAATCAACAAGGCATCTAAAAATGTGCATAAAAACTACCTCGTCAAATTAAACAAATGGTCAAAGACCCTATACAATTGACCAAGTTTAGGTATGGGATGGGTGTCATAAAAGTCCTATTGGGTAGACCAAAACCCTCAAGCAAGGGATGCTCCCAAGGTTTCCCCTTCAAGTTCATGTAGTGGATGATGAGGTGGATAGGGGTTTAGACTTCATAGGTCAATGGGTTCCATGGAATACAAGGGATCATATTGTCTCATCTATGGGTGCCTTTGTAGAGGATGTGTTGCACCTTCGTTTTCAATGCATCTTTTTTCCAAGCCCATTCATTACCATTAATTAATAAATAGTCCAAAACCTTGGGTACTCCCTAGAGTGAAATCGATTAGCTTGGAGGGAAACACCACAAGGCCCACTTGAAGCTAGAGGTACACAAAGTGCCATATGCAAGGAAAGAAACAAACACTGCATGAATGTACACACCTCAACAAGTGGGGACATGTATATAATGTTATTTTCTTTTGCAGGTCTTGATTTTTTAGGAGAAGCTTTTCATTGCTCTCGGGACCTCTTTGAGTGAGCATCTGGAAGGTTTATATTTTAGGCTCTTATCTTTTTCCAACCATCATCCCTCTGGGCCTTCAACCCCTTCTTCGCATGAAATGAGCTACATGCCTTTCTTGGGTCACTAAAGCCAAAGGGCCTAGAAGGGGGCAATGTGATTGGACTGTGATGAGCAGAAAGTGATAAGTATGGTGGGGCATGGTACAATGACCCCTAAAGGGACCCCCAGCTACACCCCTTCCCAAAAGTTGTCCACTTACTAGGAAATCGATGACACTCACTAAGGTGAAACAAGGTCAAAAACATAAAGTCCAAGCAGACGTTCTATAATCAAATAAACTCCAATACACCATGCTTAAATGCCTCAAATATTAGGGTGATTACCTGCCACAATACCTGACTTGTACTGCATGGAGCAAGACTCAAATGCGTTCCAAAAGCTAGCTGGTGTGGTGGATGCTCTGACGATGGATCCATGTGTGGTGATAGAGTGGGTTGTTTTATGTACAAGTGGACACTACTAGTCATGTGATCTCTTGGCACTCCATGTCTGAAACCTGAGGGCCTCAAGACATCATCTCCTTAGTTATCCCACAAAATGGGGATAACATATGGCTCCTACTTAGGGACATGTGCTTGTCGTAGAGTGCATGAGAACCACAACATCTCCTGGTAAACCCGTGCCTACACACACTACTTACTTGGGGCATTGGGGCATTGGGGCCTTGAAGACCAAGCGATAGGTGATGTCAGGTGAATTCATACAACCAATTGATAATCTCATCAAAGTATCTCCCCCTGTGCTTAATTATGTAAAACAAAAAAGATAGGTCAAGCATGTAATGATCATGAGCATAAATAGATAGATAATCAACGATGAAATGAAACTCATGGAGATGGTTGGGAGGGGGGGAATATTGTTGGAAAGAGGAACCATCAGCCTGCTCATCCTACCTGAAAATGTAGCCACAAGCCTGATCAATCCATCTTTGAACGAGACTATCATATATAGACAACGATTCATCTTCATTCACGCACAAAGATCCACTGCTTATGGAAGACTAAGAGGGGATGAGATATTAGAAGAGGACTACATGGCTTCCCAGAGAAGAAGATAAAAGGTAAGGGATAACCTCATATCTAGAGAAAAAACCCTCCCTCGAACTCAGGAAACATCGTTACTTTATCTGCAAATCCCCTTGGACATCTTTACAACATGGCATAGGGAGAAATATTTTATTGGTTTATTGATGAGGTCTAACCAGTCTTGGCACATTCTCCTAGGGTGCACTCTATTGGAGAATATTATATCATTTGTTGGGTGGTTGAGGGCATGGATATTTCAGCTACACTTGGCATCTTTTGACCTTCTTGGAGAGTGCTCTCACCTCTTTGAATTGGAAAATATATTAGTTTATTTGAAGCAGATATGGAGGGAAATTATTGAGAGGCATGTGGCATACTTGGAGGATCACACTGTGGATTTTGCAAGCTCTTGCTTGGTCTCCTTTCTATTTTTGGAGATTCTTCTTGGTGGGTGTACATGTGGAAGTTTATGCTTGCTATTTTCGGTGATTGTCTTGAAGGGTGCACGTGTGGAATTTTCTTCTTGCTATTTTTGGTGATTTCCTTGGAGGGTGCACGTGGAGACTTTTCCACTTGCTATTTTGGGATTTGATCACATATTTTCTTGTGGAATGCTCCATCTACTTGGCTTCTTGCACATTCATCCATGGATTTGGTTGCCTTGGGATTCACACATGTGGATTGGTTACATGCATCTTGTGGACTTGTTATTATTTTTGGAGGAGATTGTTATGGAGCATTCTCCTAGGAGGATTATTATATGTTTTATTCTCTAATGCACCTTGGAGGGTGCACTCACAAAGTTCTCCTAGGTGGACCTTGGAGCACATCCTCCTATGTGAAGAATTATTTTAGTATACTTTGCATGCATGCATTCTTGGAGAGTGCATTCCATTTGGAAACTTGGCATTTGACTTGGCGTAGTGTTTATTTTTTGTGGCATGCCCCCCTCTCATAAGCATTATCTTGTTATTTACTATTATTTTTGGATGAGGGTGAGTTGTCTTGGAGAACCGAGTGTCCACATGTTTTGATATTTTCATCCATGGATTGAGGAGAGATCTAACTACTCCAATATTTTGCTATTTATTTGACTTGTCATGGAGTTATTTAGAAGGATAGTGATTTTTATTGTATAAGAAAAGAGACTCACCCTATAAAGAGGATATTTCTCTCCATTGTAATGGTTGTTGGGAATTTGAGGATTGAGGAGATCTCACCTTGGTCTATAGTGTATGTCATTTTGGAAAGCTTAATGGAAGATTTGAGGTATCATTTTATCGAATACGAAGCTTTATTTTTGTACGCTTTTAATGTTGTTGGATAATTGTAGGAAACTCTTACAAAAAATGTTTTATGAAGGCATTGTAATGGAATATTTTCCAATTGGGTAGGAATAATGTGAGGGGGTTCTCCTTCTTATTTCCTTTCGCTGTTATATTTTTGCATATATTAATCCTTCACCTATCAAACAAGTGGTTGTTGTAATTAATATATCATTGTAGGGCAGCACCGTCATCAACTTGTTCAAGAGTGGCATTGATAGGGCTCTACAAGAGTTATTTCTATAGTTATTTCCAGCATTGTTAAGGCTTATTGTGGCATGCTATTTACAACCCTTCCTCCTTAATTATTCACAAAATAGCCCTCTTTAGAGTGTTGTTCCTTGACTCAATTTTTCCCAATATTTGGTAGGCATTAGTCTCGAGGTTTCCATCACACTTATTGTTCTCAAACCATTCATATTTTCACCACTCCTACAACAACCATACATTTTGTTAAGGCTTACTCTTCCTATATCACCTAATACCCCCACTTTGTAGCCTTAGTAATCTTATTTAGGGATACCCCACTTGAGTTGGAGAAGAGCCAACTAGAAGAGAGAGGAAGAGCTATTGAGGTGACAATGGGTAGCCTTCCTATGTTGCACAAAACTAGCCCCTTGATGCTTGGGACTTTACATCATGTGAAGGTGCTAGATTTTGTTGTAACAATGTTGATTTAGTGATCGTGTGATAGTTATTAGGTCCCAAAAGAGGGGCCACATAAAAGTAGCCTTGTCACTGTGTAAGGGCCCACACACAAAGGTCGTTAAGTTCCACACCACATGGAGTATGCACGAGCTCCAAGGGAGGGAATTGTGTGCACTAAGGTCTCTAGGGAAAGAGACCTATGATGTGGTTCTAAAAAAGGCAACCAGTGGCCCAAGACACCAACGATGGTTGTAGTTACAATGTTAACACTCTATGGGAGATGAGGACATCGGGAAAGGAGGTCAATCAATGGTAGATAGTGGCATGGAGGGAATTAACAAGGTGAAGATGACTAAACGGAGGTTGACCAAGCCTCACAATGACACCTAGATGGTGTTCATGTATTCAGATGACGAGAAAGAGAGGTCTTCGAGAGGAAAGGATGTCGAAACTTACATGGAATGCTAACAAGATGCCATAAACAATAACAACGATCGATGGAGGGGCTTAAGCAATAATCAAGCATGAGTTGCCAAGAAAAAGCAGTGATGACTAGAAAACGTAAACAAATGATAAGAAAAAATGTTGCGATGAAGAAGAGGTTATTCAAAATATGTAAACACTATAAGAAATGTTAGTGATGGCTAGAAAAATGTCCCTTATTAAAAAATAAAAATTTATAAAAATCATAAGTTTTTAATTCTCACTAATTGGAGGACCATGGCTCATTGGGAAAAAATCCTCATACATCTAGAACATACATATAGAACAAATGGAAGACAATTTTGGTGAAATGAAAGGCTACACTAGATCATTTGTCTACTACATACACATCTATTCAATGATATTTTCTCTACAATGCACCGATTTTTTTTTATATTTAGACAGAATCTCATAAATTCATACCTCCAAAGCTTGGGGTATCTAATTTCAGATCCATTTCGATGGGATCTAAATCTCTTCAGTTACAGAAATCTCATGTGTTGTACAATAGAAAATCAAAAGAAAAAGTGGGCAACGACTCCAAAAACACCTTGATCTCAAAGCGGAGCTAATATTTACATGCTATAATACCATGTTAGCATTTGGGCATGGTCACAAGGTCGAACCATGTTAGCTGCGGTTAGACCAATGATTGGCGGCAGAGCTTAACCCAAAGGCTTAAGCGGCTAAGCCCACGTGTCTCCAACAGAGGTTCAATAGCTCTGATTACATAAGATCTGCGGCTCTGACAAATATTACCAGCATATGCAACCACGATACTGCTGGCGTTGCAATTTCTGTGTGGATTGTGGCAGTTCCTGAGGATAGTTCACGACTGGTTTTTTTTCTCAAAGGTAAAGCATAATTTATTTTGGAACTGTATACACAGTGATCGTCAGAAGTCTCCAATGGTGGTTATTAATATCCAATAGTTAAGAAGAAGAAGAAGTAATTTTAACGTTTACGAGGCTAACAATAGCCTATGGGACAGACCGTACACTGATTTCACCAGTTCAGCCCTTTTCCTGTTCAACTTGATGATGAGCTCCCCTAATTTCTCCACTGTCCTTTCGCTGAATAAGTCATTCCAAGAGCTAGCTGTCAAGATATTTATATAGTTGTCCCTGTTGTCTTTAAAAGCTTCACACTCTAAAATGAAATGCTTTTATGTTTCTACTTTTCATAAGGTGCATAACACACACCCTTTCTTCCCAAGCTTCTTTTGGTCTTTTCCAGTGCCCAGTTTCACAACGGAGATGATGAGAATTGGTTCTTAATTGATCACTAAACATTTTGGCTCTCCAAGATATATATTGACCTGGATGTAGACTTTTTGATGACTATTGTATTCATTATTTATTTATTATTATTATTATTGTTTTCTCTCACCCAGCACAACAGAGTTGGCCAGCTGTAACTTTTCGTATGCATTTAGCAGCTCCGTTGATTCGGCAACCTGGTATTATGTAGGTGATGCGGAATTTGAAGTGCAGTATTTTATTTCTGTATTATTTTTTCTCCTACTTTTTCTCCCAGTGCTATATCTCACACAGCTTGCTGGTAACTAATGAGTTCAGTTTGCTTGTGAACAATTCTTCTCAATTTCTTGGTTTTGGTTTTTTCATCCTTCCAGTTCTTTGCAATGAAGTATTTGGAAAAAATTATCCACAAGTCGGTAATAATAATTGTGATGGCCAAAGGCCAGATTTCAAACTCCTTTGAAAAAATATGCAGTCAAACTATAGGATCAGACAGGGGTCTTATACCAATTCTACAAACAACTTTGTTTGACAATGATGGCTAAATGCTGGGTCTCAGGCTAGCTCTGGTACCAATTCTACAAACAACTTTGTTTGACAAAGATGGCTAAATGCTGCGTCTCAGGATAGCTCTGGAAAAATGTGGCCAATCATCAAGATCAGAGGTTCTGATATTAATGATAATTATAAAATATCCAGATAAATAGAGAAAACCATAAAGATCAAATATAATTGATAATAATGAATGTGTTGATTGATGAAACTATTCAGCTTAGGATGGAATGTTCAAAATCAAACATCATTATAGGATGGAATGGTACCAGTATGGTGGACAAGATTGTTAGGGATTTTCATTTATTTATTATTTATTTATATGTGTTAGTTATCATTACATTTTTTTTATGTGATTCCCTTCAGAGGTAAATTCACTTGGACCAATAAGTTCCTTGGGCCTGGCCATATTGCTGCCTGTCTTGATCGATTTCTTGTCCATAGTCACTTTCTTTCTGCTAATTCTTCTCTCAAATCTTATATTCTTCCTTCCTTCACTTCTGATCACAAACCCATTTCTCTACATATCCGCCATCTCCTTGACTATGCCTTTCCGCTTTCTTCCCTTATGGCTTGGCTCTAGAGATGTGGATCATTTGGTTGTTAATGCTCGACACACTTGGGTTCCAGGTACTCTTGTCTTTATTTGGGAACAAAAGCTTATCATGGTTAAACACTCTCTCAAATGTCGGGCCAAATCTTCCTTCAACTTCCCCTCGATGGTCTTAGAGGAGTTAAAGGGTAAGCTAAACTTTCTTCAACTGTTAATGGAAGAAAATGAGCTACCAGATCAATTGCAGCAAGAAGAATTACAACTTCAGACTCAAATCCAAAGAGAGCTCAGAAGGAAAAGAGGAATATTGGTGTATAAAATCTCAAAGTTTATGGCTTAAAGCGGGAGACAAGAACACTAAATTTTTCCATAGACAAGCCTAGTCACGCCTCTCAAAAAACAATGTGGCAACCATCACTTTGGAGGATGGTTCTAGACTCTCTGATTTTGAGAGTATTGAGGCAACAAACCATAGTTTTTTTGTTGGTCTTTTCACCCAACAGGACGTGGCAGCCATCCAAAGCGTAGAATCAATGTTAGAGCATATTCCAGCTATCATCTCTGAAAAGGATAATCGGATCTTGAACCGACCCATAGAGGAAGTTGAGCTCTTTGCAGCTATTTGGAGCCTGGGTCCGGACAAGACTCCCAGACCGGATGGGTTTCCCATATCCTTTTACAGACATTTTTTCGATCTCATTAAGTTTGAGCTTATAAGAATGTTGCATTATTCTCATAAATCCTTTACTGGGGGGAAATACCAACTCATCCTTTTTAACCTTAATCCCCAAATAAACCAACCCTTCTTCCTTCTCCAGATTTAGACCTATCTCTCTTTGCAATTCCTCCTATAAAATTATAACAAAAATAATTGATCCTTGGTTAAAAAAACTTTTGCCCAAGATCATTTCTCCTAATCAGGGTGGGTTTATGCACTGTTATCCTCTAGCCTGGGGATAACTAAGGAGATTATGTCTCGAGGTCCACAGGTCCTAGACATGGAGTACCGAGAGCCAAATCGACTTGAGCATGGCCCTGGAGGGCCCATCTTTTTCTTCTCCAGCGCCTCCACTTTGTCAGCAACAACAACATCCATCACATCGACGTGGTCCTGCAACAGAAATGGGTCTTGCTCCATGAGGTAATGAGTCCGAGTATCATGGTATATGTCACTCTAATTCTCAAAACATTTAAATATGTGCATTTTATTCTTTTTGCTTCTAACATGTGCTTGGACCTTATGCCTTTCCACTTGGCCACACCTGAGGGGAATGACAGGTTGCCCTAGTAAGCTGGTACCCATAGGGTTTGAGTTGCCACTGGGGGGATTCATGAAAGGTCATCGTTCGTTCCCACCATACTTACCACCTTCCATCTTTTTCCCGCTCATCCATCCCATACACTGGTTCGGGCATTGGGTTGGCCAAACTATCCAAGGGTTGTACCTTACCTTGTGGGAAGAAGGGGCTAAAGGCCGAGAGGATAAAAGTAGTTGGCAAAAGATAAAATCCAAAAGAATGAAACCTTGAGATGCTTCGCCCAGGGATCCTCGAGAAAGCAATAAAAGGCTTCTCAGCAAGAAACAGAGGGACCCATAAAAACAATAAATCAAGACCTAGTTGGAGGATAGGGGGTCTCATCACGAGCCAACATATTAGGTCCATGGGCATGTAGCGGTATGACACTACCATTCAGCTGGTCACCACACCAGGGTAGTGGCTCTTGGTAGCATAGCCAAGAGAAAGGGGGTCTCGTCACGAGCCAACCTTCTCATTTCCGTGAAATGCTTGTGGGTAACATTGTCACCACTAGTCACCATGCCAGGGCAGTGTCCCCTAACTAGCTTCTTGAAAGAAAAATAAATAAGAATAAAAGATAAAAGGCATGAATGGGCTTGGAAACATTTGCATCCATGACAAGGTGCAACTCACCCTCTTCAGAGGCACCCATAGGTAAGCCATACATTTCCCTATTATCACTGTACCCATTGCCTAGACATCCCCTACCACTTCATCCACTTACATGGCCTAGATTTGAATTTACCCGAGAACATCCCACATCCAATGAGCATTAGCCCAATAGGACGTACTAGCTTTCCCTCCAAAATTGGCTTGTAGAATAGCATAATGTCTTTGAGCACTTGTCCGTGTAAAAAGGGTTTCATGCACATGTTTAAATAACTTGATGATTATATGTGATTGACATTGCTATGATCCCTGTGACTTATGAGTCCATGGAGGGCATATTTGTTGATGTTGCAGGGCCACACCCGATGGACAGGTACATATGGGGAGATGATTAGTTCAAACCTCCATAGGGCTCAAAGCCCACCAGATGGATGTTGTGACCCCAACCAGGGGCAGAGACAGATCAAGGGTTTGCACCAGAGAGAGAGGAGGAAGTTCCACCAGGGACAGCCTGGAAGGCCTGGACCCAGGGGGGTCTTGCCCTTTTCACCTAAATGTAGGCCTTGGAAGGCCCATGATGTCACCTAGGTCACCCATGATGTCACCCAACGTTTTGGATACTTTGGAGGCAGTTGTGTGCCAAGTGGCACGTGTGGCTTGATCCTGAGGCCCAAGGAGGCCTAACATTTTGCTCCAGGAAGCCAACGTTACCCTAAAAGGGCCTAACGTCACCCTAAAAGGGCATGACGTCTTCTTTGCAGCGTGATTTAGGGTTTAATTGTGACATTTAATGTAAAAATTGGATATTATGTGTAACAGGCCATGTCAACCTTTTTGACCTAATTCTGGTCATTAGTATTTTATAAATAAGGGTTTAAACCCTTGTATTATTCATCATATTTCACTCACACTTGTGAGGACTGAAATTTTCGCCCTACCTAGGGTTTCTTGGCTGAAATTTTAGGCGCACTTGTTGAGGAAGGATAAATTTGGAGTATTTTGGCAAGTTTCTAGGTGGATGTGTTCAACTAGGGACTTTCTTGATGATTCTTGATGTATGTAAGTGATATTTCTGAAAATTCTTCTTAATTGAATGGTTATAGTCTTATTTATCTTGCATTTACATTAAAGATTATGAAATTGCTTGATTAAACCCTAGGAAGACTAGCACATGTTATTGTCCTAGCTTCACAAGCCTTCACATACTAGATGTTGTCAAGAGGCCATTTTTCTTGAAGCATGTGCTAAGGCCTTGCCATTGCAACACCTTAGTATCCATTGCTTCATCTTAGCCGATTTTTTGCTTCATCATTGAGTTAAAGAGGGAGGAAATCTACTAAGGCCTAGGGTTACCTACACTTTAGTAGCTAATTTCCCCTAGGGTTTGATAATTGGAGCCTTGGGTTACCAACACTCCAATCTATCAATCTCTCTTGTCTTTGAATCTCCTATTATCATTTTCTTCAACATTTTTTGCCATATCATTGACTCCATTTTCCCTAAAGCACTAGTCTAAGTCCTCTTTTGAGTAATTGATCAAAACAACCACCAAAACCTATTCTATGAGCTTCCTACTAACCATCTCTAACACTAGAATAGCCTAATCTACTAACATTATTGCTATTGTTTTGTTTTTTTACAGGAACGATTAGAGATTTTTATTTAATATCTGGCAGGAAGGGCTGCCAGGCCCTTACAATGCATATTCGGATCTACTATGCTGGTCTTCATCTTCAGCTTGAAACACTCATCCTTACAAAGCAAAATCCAGAAATCTAGTTTCTGGTGGTTCACATACATATAATAATCTAGTCTACTATTTATCAAATGCATTGTCTTCTGCAGAGGTCGATAGAGAAAACTGAGGGCTAATGAGCAAAGCCCACCACCGTTGACCTGCCTTACCCAATTTTGGAGATGGCCTCTGCTGTAGCATCCGAGATCTTGTTGATCGCCTTGGTTAGTTCTTCGACCTGTTTCTCCAGCTTGCAGAGACGATTTCCCAGATCGCCCGTGATAATAGCAACGTCCTTGATGCCCGCCTGGAGTTCTTCTGTTAGTTCTTCCCTTAGATCCTGGATTTCGATGTTCAGCGTTTCCCATTTCCTTTGGTTTGTGGATGCTCTGACGTTCTCCAGCTCTGTTTTTATTAGGTCGAGTCTCTCCCGAGGAGAAAGAGGTGGCTTTGAAGACAAATCCATTGTTTCTGCCCCTGTAACTCTGCTTCTCCTTTGTGCTCTGCAAATGCGCGCGGCTGCTTGAGGAATTGAAGACTGGCTTCGAATGGATCCCCTTATAATCTATGTAACCTGCCACAACCCGTGATCCCAACCTGGATTGCTGCTGACGCCGAATCTCTGAGCTAGGATTGCGGCCCATCCCACGATATCTATGTTGGTTCAGATCGATCCAAGATCCTTCGGGTACAGTTGGCTTGCCCGCGTGATGATACAAGTCGAGTTCTATCATTATCTTAGGGAATTGTTTGGTGTGATGTTTCCCCATTAACAGTCAATTGGGTTTTGCTCAGGAGCGTACCACGATTAGCCTCAGTGTCTGCCTGTCCATTCAGAGTCCTCAAAACGTGGTAAATTTTATATTCCCTGAGCTTCGGCAGTAGTAGGAGGATTTTCTTGTACATATGGGCCAAAGTAATATCCTTTGGGATCTTCTTGGAATTTAGCGCTTCTACAACCAGTTTGGAGTCACCAAAAATCATAATCTTCTGGACATTCAACTGTAACGCTTGTGTGAGACCTTGCCACAGTGCTAGATATTCAGCGTGATTATTGGAGGCGTATCCTAAGCCCCAAGCATAAGACAGATGGATTGTACCAGAAGGTTCAATAATAATGCCCCCTCCTCCTGCTTGACCGGGGTTCCCTTTTGAGGCCCCATTGAAGAAGAGACACCACTCATCCAGAGCAGATCTCCATTTAAGGAAGTCCTGTTCCTCCATCCGAATTTCCCAATTCCTTTTTTGCGGGGGTTTGGTTTCTTTCATGCCTGGTTGATTCTGGATGAACTCCTTAAGCCAACGTTCTTCTTCAACCGAGAGGGGGACCGAGTTTCTAATGGAGGTCTTCGAGTTTACGGCTTCAGAGATCATAGTTCTGGCTTTAATAGCCACCTAGGATGGCAGTCTGCTTTCCTCCTTGAAAATTCTATTATTCCTCTCCAGCCATATTTTCCAGCACAAGAATTTGGGGGTCCACATCCAGATAGTTTTGAAGAGGTTTTTCTTACTCAGATTGAAGGGAGACAGAGACATCCATTTGCTTAAAAGCTTTGAGGCTGAGGATGGAAAAGTTAAGGGGACCGATCCTAAGAGGAGCCCCCAAGCTTCTTTGGAGAAATCACAGTTAAGGAGAAGGTGCGCAGTAGTTTCTTCTGCCTGATTGCACAGAGGACAACGTGAAGGCCCTTCCCAGCCTTTCCTCTTTAGATTATCATTGGTTAAGATGTTGTTGTGGAGCAGGGTCCATATAAAAATATCTACTTTAGGAATTGAGGGAAAATTCCAGAGTGCTTTTCACGGGGCTGGATTGGGAGGGACCCACGACATTTCCAGAATTGCAGAGTAGCCAGCTGTTGCTGTGTATAACCCCGATTTTGAACCCCATCCCCGCTTATCTTTGGATTTGGCACTAATTGGCGACTTTCCTTGAAGAAAAACCAGCATAAGTGTTGCTTCCTCTTTAATCTCGTCCGGATAGTCTCCTAGATTCCAACCTTCCCAGGATTCATTATCATCGTTCTTCCAAAGGGAGATGTCCCATAACGTTCTGCAATTATTAGACAAAAGCCAATCTTTAATGTTCCTCATTTCACTTAACCAAGTAAGGGGTTGTTCTCCAAGAATGGAATCCTCCCAGATCCTAATTTTTGCCCCGTTCCCCGGTATCCAGGTGAGCTTTGAACTGAAATAAGGCAGGGCTCTTTTGCACAGGGTGAAAATCGGGGAACCTTTCTGCACTTTAGTAGGCTTCTCAAGGCATCTCTCTCTATCACCTATGAAGTATTTTTTCCTGAGAATTTGTTTGCTCCAGGTTCTTTTCCCCGTAATCATATTCCACAGAATTTTACCTCCCATGGCAAGATTGTGGACAACCACGTCTCTGATATGAAGACCCCCTTCCATCTTTGGCTTCTTGACCTTGTCCCATCTTACTAAGTGGAGCTTCTTTTCACAATTCCTGCCGCCTTCCCAAAGAAATCTCCGAAGCATTTCGTCTATTTTATTTGTTATAGTCTTGGGAGCAAGAAGAACCGAGCACTGGTAGATTGGGAGGTTGGTAATGACCGAGTTCATCAAAATAACTTTGCCTTCTTTGTTGAGCCAAATTGCTCCCCACACATGGATCTTGTTTTTGAGTTTGTCCAACAGGGGTAGCCAGTGCGCGACCTTAGAGGAGGCTTTGAAGATTGGGATCCCCAAATAGTTGAAGTTGTCCCATATTGTGATACCTTCCATCTCAAGAATCCGGCCTATCTGCAGCATTTCTCGCAGGGTGCAGTTCCATCCATAAATCTTACTTTTGTGATAGTTTATTTCGCTGCCAAAACTGTCTTTATAAAGGTCAAGTTCAGATTTGAAGTTCCTTGCTGTCTTAAGGTTGGCATCGCCCAATAAAAGGGTGTCATCAGCAAACTGGGCATGGCTAACATCCTTGACATTAGGGACGACTCTGATGCCTGGAAGGACTCTGTTTTGAATACATCTCTGCAATTGGAAGCTTAACACTGAGGCTTGGATGACATAGAGCACAGGGGAGAGAGGGCAGCCTTGCCTTAGCCCTCTTGAGGCCTGGAAAAAATTTGCAGGACGACCATTTATCAAAGGGGCGATCCAAGGGGCTGTAATACAGGCCTTAACCCACTCAATAAATTTCTGATTGAACCCAAAGTTCCTCATGACTGCAAAAAGAAAGTCGTGCCTGACTCTGTCAAAGGCGTTGGCTAAATCCAGCTTGATTACCATGCCCTTCTCTTTTTTCTTGCGGCTGGTATGGATGGCTTCTCAGACTAATATAATGTTGTCTAGGATCTGTCTCCCTCTCACAAACCCACCTTGGTTTTCCAGAATCAGTTTCGGTAATATTCTTTTGAGTCTGTTAGCCATTATTTTGGTGATGATTTTATATCTCGTATTACAAAGGGAGATAGGCCTGAATCTGTTGAAGTTTTTAGCACCTTTTTCTTTTGGGATGAGGGCCAAGAAAGAGGAGTTTGTGCTGCCACCCAGTTTGGTACAGTTCTGAGAC
>SNQJ01S0029865.1:88820-102427 GCA_010110895.2 Picea sitchensis
CTTCAAAGTTCTTTTCCATACTAGTCAATGGAGTGCCATCCCAAGCCTTCTCCCCTTCCAGGGGCATCCGACAAGGAGACCCCCTTTCGCCCTTCCTCTTCGTTCTCATGGCGGAAGGACTATGATGCTACATCAAGGCGACGTTTCTAGAGGGCTCCCTTAAAGGCCTTCCCATGCACAACATCCAACTTGAACCCTCGCACAATCAGTTTGTTGATGACACCCTTCTCATGAACACCCCTACAACAAGCGAATCCAACAAGATCAATTCCATTCTCTCTAATTTTGCGGAATCTTCGGGCATGTCCCTTAATCTCGACAAATCCAAACTTTACTTCTTCAACATGTCGGTCGTGGTACATAATCATATTTCCCGACTCCTCGGCATACCCAAGAGCTCCCTTCCATCCAACTACCTTGGCATTCCCCTCACAGGAGCGTCGATGCGTTCCATCTCCTAGGACAGTCTGATTCTCTCCATCTCAGATAGGCTCAATAACTGGACCTTCAGACCCCTCAACATTGTGGCTAGATTGGTGCTTATGAAGTCAATCTTGCAAGCCCTGCCCACCTACCTCTTCACTTCCCTGACAATGCCTAAGTCGGTCATTAGGGCCATCAAAATCCTCCAACGAAGCTTCTTATGGCATGGACATCAACTTGACAAGAAGTGGGCTCTGGTGGGCTGGGATAAGCTCTGCAAACCCAAAGCTCTAGGCAGAGTGGGACTCCACGACCTAGGAAATCTCAATCAAGTTATGGGTGCCAAAATGTGGTGGAGATGGCTAAAGCATCCCACAGAATTATGGACACAAATATGGAAACAAAAGTATGCCCCAAACACCCAGGTAGACCAACTAATCAGATTCAATGACCAAATCCAGGGTTCTAACATCTGGAACACAAGCTGGAAAAACAGACCGTTGATCCAGAAGCATGCCTTCTGGGAAATCAGGGACACAGAAAGTGCACTATTTTGGCAGGATTCATGACAACAACAAGATCTTATAATCAACCTGGAAGAACTCAACCCCCTCAGGCGGGCACTACAACCTGGCACATTTTGATGGGTGAAATATCTATGGAGAACATCTAATAGGAACCTTCCCTGGCGACAGTGGAAAATAGAAAACCCGAAACTACATCTCTTAGGGGACACGGATCCACAGGCCTGGCAAGCTTGCGCAAGCCACAGGAAAATCCCCACTCGGGAAGGTCTGGACATTCTCAGATGGGGATATTCCACAACAGGAAATTTCTCAGTCGAAGAGGCTTACTACCTGCAAGGGAACTATCAGAATCATGCTAAGGAGAGTATCTGGGGCAATATCTGGAGCTCAGCACTCTGGCCCAAAGTGTCCACTTTTCTGTGGCTCACAGTTCAAAACTGCATCCTCACTTGGGATAACCTCAAAAAAAGGGGCTTCATAGGCCCATAAATTTGCACCTTGTACCAACAACAAGAGGAGACGATGGAACACCTTTTCAACAGTTGTCACTATAACCAGTGGATCTGGGACTGGGGATCCCAATTAATGCGCCGCTCGAACCGAAACAGAAACAATATCAGAGATACTATAGAGAACTGGGACTTGCTCTCCTTTCAAAACCCAATTCTTTCACGTATCTGGCAGATCCTCCCAGGCTTCACCCTCTAGCAAATATGGAAAGAAAGAAATAAAAGGATATTTCACTCAAAGGCTTCCCCACCCGCCCTAACATGGGAAAGAATAACAAAGCTAATCCGAGAAACAATCAAAAGAAAACCTTGCACACTGGAGGACCTGAATTGTAGTTCGGGGGAGCGATGCATTTTCTAAAATTGGCAACTTAGTCTAAATGACCATCCCACTATGACTTTGACCAGTCGCCGACCCACCAACCCGACCAGTTGGAACCCCCCTCCAACGGGTTTTATAAAAATAAATTTTGATGGAGACTCAAAAGAGAATCCAGGACCAGCGAGATTCGAGGCAATTATTAGGAACTCAAATGGTGAAATCCTTTACCTTGTGGCAGGCTTCCTGGGCGAAAACACAAACAATATTGTTGAGCTTATGGGTCTCTTAAGAGGCCTCCAAGCCACAACAAACAATCATTTCAACGGGGTCATTGTGGAAGGAGACTCTCAGATCATCATCCAGCTAATAACCAAAATTCTCAATGGGTAAAACCCACAGACAATCTCACCCAGCTGGAGACTCTCAAGACTTTTAGACGATTTTGGATCCCTCCTTTGTCCCAGTCTTACCATTATTCCCTCTCATGTGAAACGGGAAGCAAACAAAGTAGTGGATTGCCTGGCAAATGAAGGGGTTACAGCCGAGGTGGAACATATCTATTGGAAGGCCCAAACTTCTTCATGCATTGATCTCTCAAACCGATGTCAAGCCCTTGCCAATGGGGACTTACTAACCCCTGATGGGGTGACACGTCGCGCAGCAAGGCCACGCGGAATGGAGCTTGGCCTGGCCATAAATAAGGCCAAACGACTCCCATCCCCTCACCATTAAGGATGGGAGCAAGCCCCAACCACCAACCTCACGCCATGGGACTTCTCCCTCGCATGAACATTCTGGAGGCACAGACAATTAAGGAGGGAGATTTAATGGAGGAGCTTGTCCCATCCATCCTTCCGGATATCAACAAGCCTTGCCATGGCTTCACCCATTTTGATTTTGGCCCGCACCAAACAGGCTACAATGAGCTCTAGTGAAGATACAGGAACACCATCGTCATTGTAGCCATCAGAATTCTCATCCCAATGCCACGAGAGAGAGGGAAGCCACGTCGTGGCTCCGCCTGGTAAACATTTGTTGCACGTCAGAAGAGACAGCAACGGCTGGAGCATGTGTTGTCTATGGCCCGAAATCAACTCATGCACATGGCAAGAAGGCTCAGGACACCTCCCATGGCGTATGTGGAGGAGGTCTTTCCGGAAGAGCCAATTCAGGCTCCTCCGGAGCATCTTCTCTTCACTGTACCTGATAATTGGCAGCCACCAAGCAGCCTCCTAGGGGAAACCACAATGGATGCCATTGGGGAGCAGCAAGAACGCAACACCGGGGAAGCCCAGCTAGAAGATTTTCCCACCTGCTACATCGAGGAGGCGATTTCGGAGGTGTTGAACTCTCAGGAAGTTGCACCCGCAACTGGACACATCTCGGTCAATGACATAGAAAGTGTTAAGGAGAAGCAAGTAGAGTCACAGGAGCAGCAGAGAGGGGCAGCAACAAGCGAGGCCGAGGATACCAGGTCGGGTGGTAAGTCGAGGGAGGATGGCAAGTCGTGGGAGGGAGGCATGGCCCCTGTGCCACCTCCCATATCTACCATGCAGGAACCGTGGTGTGTCCAACCACCATTTTTCCACCCGAAGCACCTGGATTTGATGTTCAACTTGAGGATCCAGGTTGCGGACCATGTCCACCGTGGAATTCTCATCAACCAACGTATTGATATGATATATGATGCTTCTCCAACGCGCCAGCAGGGAAGAGATGCCCAACCTGTGCACAACCTTTCGTGATGCCAGCTAGGGCAGGAGCGCATGAAGAAGATGTCGACATGGCTACCTCCGAGGCCATCGGGTAATTGCTTTTGGTCATGCTTCTGGTTAGAGTTATTGTTTTGGTTAGAGTTATGGTTCTGGAACCAATTTGGAATGAACCGTTATGTTTTAAACTTGTTTTATTTTCCATACCTCTGGTTACTGTTCAAACTGTGGGTTTCCATTTGCCTGGGCTTCCTATGGGCAGGATAGATGGTGGACCGCCTACCGCCTATTTTTGACATGGATACCATAGGCCGCCAGTTGTTTCGTTTTCCGCTAATTTGGAGGAACAACTGGCAGTCCAAGCACATATGTATATTTTGGCATATAATATAATAGGATCTACCTCTTTTTACTTAAAAAAAAAAAATGTTTAGGGAAGTAATAGAAAAAGAAATTTAGTTGTTTCAAAATGGACTTAGGTAATGAAAGATCAGAATACAAGACAGTTTTGATGAAGCAACATAACCAAAAGAAATGAAATTACTTCCCTGAATAAGTCATCAAGATGTCCTCCCAATCTAGCTGAAAAGAGAATTCCTGCAACATTCCAACAAATCATCATAGCCTAGTTTATTTAGAAAAATTGAAAAAAATATCCAACAATCAACTGAAAACACATTGAAAATTATGGGGGCAACAAACTCCCTTAAGATTAGTTTCTCGGCCTGACAATTACAATTATTGAAAAAGACATAAAAATGTTGTTGCACCAAACTAACAACTTAGTACATGCAACATTTATTTACTTGTTTACTATCCTACCTTACCTAAGAAAATAACCTCTTTTCAAGTATATGAATACTTCCAATGAAGCCATGTGCGTAACATGATTATAAATATACTCACATTCAGGTTTAAACAATATACTTTAATAAGTACCTGAACATGAGGAACCAACTGTTTTTAACGATATGATGTGAAGAGTTGTTGAGGAAGAGAGTGGTGCTTCAATCCGATGGTCATATGGAACTAATGTTCAAAATATCATGATATAATTGGTTCACTTCTTCGTTTAGACCACTCTGTATGTCCTCCTCTGCCATGCCATACAAAGCTTCTTGATCGACTTCTTGAATGCATAAAGGACTTGATGATGGGCATGGTGGGAATTCCTCGATCTCAGTTTCTAGTCACTACTCTCCATTGAATGTAGTCCATGATTCCTTGGTCTCCTCAGCAATATGACAAGGGCGATCAAAGAAGGATTCTAGATCTTCTTGTAGATGCGATTCATGGAACTTTTTTTCTTTTGTCACTTCCAAAGAGGTAGATATGTTCCTAATTGCAGTCAGGATTTGCTCTTCCCGAAAGGCAGATACACGAGCTGATACTAGGATTTGATAAAGCTCTTGGAGTAACATTTCCTATTTTGCTCAACGAACTGTTGAGCATCCTTCTTTCGTTGGTTGATGGTTCCTGTCTTGCATGAGGATTAGTGTACAAGGGGGGTTCTTACAACACCCAAAACTAATTTAACTTTAAAGCAAATGGACTAAAGATAATTTAAGCACACCACACTTGCATCAAAAGAAACACACTTGCATGAAAGGAACAATCAAGGTTTTGGGGAAACTCACAATAGTGATCGTGTTGGTTCTTACCTCCCGTCTCACTGTTTCTCCTCCCCCAAGCTGTGTAATTTAAAAACAACCTACCTATGCTCTAATCCCTTTAGCACCTCCCCGACAACGACACCAAAAATGTTGGGTAAATTATATGAAATAATTTCCAAACATTAAATTATCGACCAAGAGTTCGTAGACTTAGAGATCCAAGCACAGGAAATGTAGGACTAAAGCTCTATTCTATCTTACGTTAACAACTAATGTCGACAAAACATGACTCAACCTACAACAACTCATCAAAGCATGAAAACAACCAAGGAGAAAAGAAATACAAATGAATGCACTCAATCCACGCAACTACTATTAAGCATGAACATAATACCATAGCTCAACATGTGATCATTTCCATATCATAGTCTATGCATGCACATGACAGGGATTTGTCCCATATTTACTAAAAGTTGATGTTTATAAAAAGAAATTCATTTACTAATTAATATTCACAATGAAAAAAACAATAGGCTATCTAATAGCAAGATGGAAATTACTCAGACATGTGTTCGAATCAGTCAACTTGATGAGGCTAATCAAACCCTCATATATGAGTGTTAATGACCTAAAACAGAACTCACCAGTCTTAAGGGAAAATTCCAGAACTCTGAACTATTATAAATCTCATACACACCTTCACATCAAGCACGTCAGACCTGTATGGTGCTACTGCATTCTTACATCCAGAAAAGGTGTCTAAGTGTAAGGGGATGACTTTGTATAGGTCTTGTCACTAATCTTGACACATCTAATGGTGTGTGAAGAAGTATTTGAATGAATCAAACTTATTTCTCAAAATAAACAAAACCTCAACTATTGATAAAGGAAATGCAAGCATACAAGCAACACACAACCAAAGTCTAAGATCTTTCCCACCGAGAAGAAGCCATAACTTTCGTGAAAATATCTCCAAAAATCACACAAACATCTAAATAAATAGAAAACCCTGATCAATCAGAAAACCATATTGTTAACAGTGTAAATCATGCTCTTAGTGTCACAGAATTGGAATTAAACTATCCTAGTTAAAAGATTACAGAACTCTGGAATTGCCAATGTATACAACTAGATGGAATTCTAAAATGGCTCAGCTTATTGAAATATAGATGTAACTTCTATGCAACTGTAATTTGAACCAAATGTATTTCAAAGACCCACTTTATTCCTCCGTTTACTCAGAATATTCAAATCACAAGTTATCAAACCTATCATCACAGTCAAGTACTGGAATAAGTTGTAATTATGGAGGTCAGTCATACTTTTCCATTTTGATAACAAATGGACTCTCGAGTGTTGTAATTTATCAATACGTCCTGAGAGAAAGGAGACCAAATTTAAATCACTTTTATATGCGCACTGGAAATAGGAATAGGTGATGAACAAACAAGTATTACCAATGCAAGATCATCCAGTGAACAAAGAGAAAATTCACCTCCCACCAACTAGCAATGATTCTAAAGTCAATAGCATATGTCAAAGATGAAAGAACATCAAATATCAATCACTGCAAAATGCATTCCTATGTAAGATCCCTAAATTACTTTGTTGCAAAGTCAAAGTTATCTCTACAAATGAGATTACACACAAAGATAAATTAGCATTGGTTAAATGTTACGGTGGAATAGAACTAATCTAGACTAGCTATTGTACATTTAGCTCAACGTACCAGGAGAGGCGGGCCCTTGCCTATCCAAGTAGTGAGCAGGGAAAACTCAGATAATCACAGGCAGGAGAATATCATGAACCAAATCTGGATTTGTATTAGAAGAAAGTAAATCTGGAATTTACAACACTGCCATTACAGAGTTCATGAATGTATAATAGCAGGTATGAAAGATTGCCCCAGGGTACAACAATGTAGTATTATCCCCCTCATATGATCGAAGACTGAGTAGTTATACATGAAATCAGTTGGGGATTGGATGAAACCGAATCCAAACTCAGAAAATGATTTTGACAATTTTAGAGCAAATCACAAAAATCTGGGTTTGACTGTAATTTGGGCAGATTAGTGTTAAAGATCTGACCATAACTCTTCAACCATTTTTTATTTTGAAATTTTTCTTGCATTGAACTCAATTTTCCATATTCTATACAAAATCCATATTCTAGAATTTTTAGATTCAATCTCCTCTGCACGAAAACTGAGGTGAAAGTTGGTAGTTTGGAATTTTCCGCTAAATTTGGTTGTAGCATTAATCTTGTGCTAGAGGTCCACACATGTGAGCTGGGAAAATTCTAACTTATGTTCCAACATGTCGACGTCGTCGACGTCGTTA
The DNA here is from genome assembly GCA_010110895.2 of Picea sitchensis. Classification (NCBI taxonomy): domain Eukaryota; kingdom Viridiplantae; phylum Streptophyta; class Pinopsida; order Pinales; family Pinaceae; genus Picea; species Picea sitchensis. Next base: position 96,269 of record SNQJ01S0029865.1, read on the forward strand.
CGGAGAAAACCCATGTTCCCAAATTCCTTCTAGAAGCACGCCAATATGCCAAGCTACAATATCGAGTACGGGAACAACAATGATGGTGCAAGAATGTTGAACTGCAGTAATGGTATAGGAATGCTTATCATGTTGATACAATAATCACACATCATAAACCGTCGTCAATAAAACCATGATATAAGTATCTTTTTAATCACTAAAATATGGAAAAACTATGCATTAACCACATAGGATGTATAATCGTGAATGACAATAGATAATGGAGGTTTATGGTGTAATTGGATGTATGTTATTGGAAAAATGCGGGAAAAATATGTAACAATGAATGTATTTATCTAGCGGAAAATATGACAAAAGTGGAGCCCAACATTGAGGAATTTATTTGTTTATATAGGAGAGGCTTTGCAAGGGTGGAGATCCATGACTAGGAAGATTTGGCTAGGGGTAGAAGAACAAGAACAAATGAAGAATTGTTCATCATGACAATATGGTAAGGTACAAAGGGAGAAACTAAAAGTCATTATGCACAATCTATCCTTGCTTGTGAGACCATGGTAAAGTACTAGGAAATACTGGGATTCTTGTGTTTTAGAGGGGTTCTCCACACAACTTTAAATCTTGCAGTGTTCTTGCTAAAAATGGTATGATATTTCCATCTTTGGTTGAGCTTCTCACTAAGATCGATGTAATTCTCAAACTAAATATAAATGTGTGATAAAAAAAAATGGATCATAGTGCTCTGAAATTTTATAGACCTTCTTCCTACATTGGTTAATATAATTCTTACTGGTCGGCTTTGGGAAACTGTCATCAATAATTATTACTGGCCAACTTTGGGAAAATCTCATCAAATAAAAGATCTAAACCCTTTGAAAAATAAACTTTCGAGTGGGTTTTAGGAATAATTTCTATTTAACATCCTCCCAATGCATGAGCCATGCCTTTGGTAGTCATATAGGTTTTGGTAGAATGCAGAGGTTTTTCTCCCCGAATCCTTGGGCCAAAGATCCCTCAAACAACTATTGTTAATATTAAAAATCTTGGCCCACTAAATTAAAATTTGGCTTGTTAACTTGCCTCTATGGGCTCAAAACCTCTTGAAATAATAGTGGACTTGCATTTTCCCATGTTGTCTATATGTTCTAAGAAATAGTTGATCCTCTAACTCTCATAATGTGAATTGCAAAGGTGATTGCATCCATGAGTGAAAATGAGTGGATCCTGAAGAAACATTGATCTCACGAGGGGTTTCTGACTATCATTTCTTTGGATGGCTTTAACAATATACTTGACACAGGAAATTTACACCTTTCTCATTAGTATCAACAAGGCCAAGACCACCTTCTTCATTTCTATGACAACATAAACCACATATTGTAATTTCCAAACCTCTTGCCTTTTGTGGAATTTATAGGAAAGTTCTTGAATGAGAAGTCACCTGACTATAGCCTTTATTGGAGGGGCACCAACACAAACATCAATAGACACAAGTTACAACCAAAATTCTAACACTTAGTAATTCTTGCCCATACATAATGTACATACATATTAACCAATGTCCCACCAAGTTTCTAGGATGTTGGGATTCATGAGCGGGGAAATGCATCGAGAGGACGTGTGGAAGGACTCCTTAAATTCTAGGGAACATCTTAGGGGATGTCAAGGTCTCCGACATTGGGGACCCTACACGAAATAGTAAAAAGTTAAAATTAAAATATATGAAAATTTGAACACTAATTATTTTTATACACAACAATGCATCAATAACATACAACATCACATGCATAATAAATCATAAATGATACATGTGATGATGCAACAACATAATAACCACCATTCACAAATCATCGATCACTATTGCAATTCTCATTATTTTTAGAAAATTCAAAATATATAGATCTAAGTCTTAAGAACATTGATATAAGAACAGGTCAAATGAAAAAAGAGCAACACAACTCAAGGCAACATCCCACTAGATTATGCATCTAACTATTGCACAATGGAGCAAGGACCAACCATGGGAATGCCAATATCTCAATAAAAATCATTTTCATCTCCAAAATACTCAATTGTGCACCAAACAACCCAAGTTGTGCCTAATGAGGGCCCTCCTCCTCATCTACATGTGCATTAGGTTTACATTCATTTATTTTTTCTTTGTTGTCTTTATTTTTCCTCAAAACAACTTATGTTGGTCAAAATGGGGCATGGGAGCATCTCATTCTTTGAGGAGGATGTTTTCTATTGTGTTCCCTTGTGCCCCCCCCAAAACGAGACATGGGGAGCGTGTCCCCTACTCTCGTAAATGTGTTCTCGTGTAACATTGATATCAAATGGAGAAGTTTGACGACTAAAAGGGAGACGCATGAATTTGTAAATTTCTCTCATTTTAATCCAAGACCATTAGGATTGGGAAAAACGGGGAGAATGTCTTGTGTTGTTCGAGTGGAATCTAAACTACCCTATAGATAAAAGAGCTCCCTCCAACCTTTTCAGATCTCCATCTCTTTTTTGTCTAAATTTGCTCCAAGTGAACTATTTCTAAGGACTCTCCACCCTTCTATAATGTTTGGGGTCAAGTAAGACAAATTTGATCTTCAATCTAAAATAAGTTAATCTCTCAATTTGGTACCATCCCAATGGCACACCTCCAAACATATCGTATGGGTTTTCTATCATGTTTAATTCTCTCCAAGATTGTTAAGGGAAATCAGTGAGATTGTCAACAAGTTAGTCTCATAAATACACTATATCCTAAGGGAAATTAGAGGCATAAATGTTAGAAGTACCCAATTTTTTATATTAGAGTTATCTAAATGAACTTGGACTGAGCATCACTCCCCCATTAGATGAAAAAATTCTTAAGGTTACTTTACATGCAAATAATGAATCTTCCTCTACCTTCCTCATGGGTGTAGGTAGAAAAAAGAGAGTTATCCTAGATCCAAGTAAGGTTGAATGTTTCTTAAATCCAATGCAATCCACCTCTTGAAGACAAAACGCTAAAATTTGATATCAAGTTTCCCACTCTCCTTGTTAGCATCCTTTTGTAAAGGTCAATGAGCCCTTTAACAATACATCTTAGTATGGTAATCATTAGGACCTATGCCCAAGGATAACAATCCTACCATTCTCAACAACCCAATCATCAAGAATAAGGTAGCTTCGTAGCATTTAACATTTTAAACCAAAAATATATTGCCACTTCAATTATAAAAAAATCCACATACCTTGATAACCAAAACTTACACTTGAATCCCTAATTGAAATGTGTAAGGAAACATGGTGTGGATATGGCTTTTAGAGTTGCCTAAATTGACTACATTCATTAATATGAGACACATCTTAAAAAAAATCATTTGAAAGATCAAATGCATTTTAACTCTTATTTTTTTGGTTGAAAACAAAATTCACCAATTCAAAAAACATATCAATACAATTACTTATCACAAATAGTTAAAAACCAACAAAAATAAAATCTGTCTAATAGCCTCTAACATTGTTAAAAACTCATTATCCAATTAACAAGGACAAAAAGGCCAAAAAAAAACAAAAACAAATTAACATTTATATAAAAACATTGCAACAATTCTAATGGCCTACCACTTTGAGTATGTTTTATAGATGGTGCCCTCAAACAAAAGCTTCTAAAATTAGTTAACCCTCCTTAGGAATGGGTATTGGGTATTTATTGCCATGACCTTTGAAAAGCTACTATAATGTACTTTCACCAAAGGTATTACAAGGTGAAACCATGAAAACATTAATAATTCAAAACATAAGTCCATTTAACCTAGAGAACTAAATAATTATAATATATTAGATATAAAGTTACAAGCAAATGTCCAATGATAGGTTTGTACATGGACATGTCTACTTATTAGTCCTTTCCTCAAGGAAACAAGGACTATAGAAATTGGTTTGCCATAATTTTTTTAAATTGGTGCAGTTATTAGCCTTATTTCCTAATTAAATATACATTATACATGACACTTCAGGTACTTCAATCAAATATTTTTACCTCTTATTTGGCCTCATATCGAGGCGAGAGGCCATTTTAATGAAATGCATGGTTTAAGAGTAAAGGAAATGAGACATATATTTATATCACATCTCTTTAGGCGAATTAATGCTAGACCTAATGTTAACATTAAATGTTTATGCTTCTTTAATGTTTAGTGCATGTATGTCAATGGCCAAGTGTTTGAATAGTTGTATTGCCGGGTGTTCGAATCAATGTACTCTGTTGGTGTGTTGCCTTCTTCACTTCCAGATCATGCCTGGGATGACTTCCTATTCTCTTATCACATTACTAAGATGATCAACATTTTTGGTTGAGTCCCTTATTTCCATCCATCAACTAGTGTGTTGCCTTCATCACATTCAAATCATGCCTAGGGTGACTTGGCTTGGGTTCACACCCTCGGGTTTAGCGGGGTCTTCTATTTTCTACAGAAGAATGCATCATCATTGTATTGCAGAAGCAAAATCATACACCATTTTTATTTCATAAAACATCATTCTACCCCTACAAAGTTAATACCTCACGCTTTATTTTCTGCCAACGCAAATATATAGACTATAGAAGCCACCAATCCCAAATTGGGTTTTGTTGTAAATCACACCCAGAATCTCCATCCCCACAAAACAAAACATACAACTTCACAACATATTGAGGAGAAGGAGGGGAATGATGTTCCGGAAGAGGCAAGAGGTGCATGGCTCGATTCCAAAGTTGAAAAATGTCACCCTTGGCCAAAATGGATTTCTTTAGTGGAACACTTGTAGAAAATAATTACGTTGAAATCCTAGCTCCCTTTGATGAAGATGAATAAGTTTCTAGTAACTCAAACATATTTAAGTATTTTAACCTCGCCAAAATTGTTTTCCTCAACTTTGGATGAGATTGTTTTGACATGCTATAGTATGATAAAGAACTTTCTATTTAGGGGTAGGAAGATATCATGGACAAGGTACCATTGATTGATGAGTGCTCAAGCTAGTGAAGGAAGCAGAAGCCAGTGAAAAAATAAGATAGGTTTCAAAGGAAAGCTAACATGTATTCCATTCTGCTAGTACAGGTAGACCAAACACAATCCCCACATGCTATTCTAAAATTATGAACTTACCCTTTGTTGGTTTGCCCATTTTTAGGCTTTAGCTAATGGTTCCTTTAATTGGAAAATGTTGCATGTTTTTTTGATGTAGTGATTTATCTTGAAGGGCTAAGGCAAAACTTTGTACATAGTTGCATTTGGGAGCACATATTCCAAGTTGCATAGGATGATAACTAATACTAAAATAGTACTTGGTATATATTGTAAAAAAAAAATCCATATTATCATAACCTAATATCTTACTATTTTACTTCTTAGTATTACATATGACTAATTATTTTTTTTACCCAAATGGGTATGTGCGAGTTATCCAACTGAGTGAATTTTTTAATTGCTTGGGTCAGCTTGCCCTATGCAACCTTGATTTATGTATGTCAGCAATATTATGCATTCGTAAAGCTCCCAAACCACGGTAAAAACATGCATTCTATTGAGCAGGGAGTTATGGTTAAGCCTTGAGCTTCACCAGCTTAAAAGCCAAAATCAATTATGAAATTGGAATGTCACACAAAGTTGTTTATTTTACAAATCTCTTGCATGTAATCTTGGCATGACATTTATGTGTTCTCTTGTATGTTGAACTCAGTTGTTATGGCTAAGTTATTGTTTCATTTAGTATGAAACTCCCTGATATTATAATTTGAAGTTAAGTCTCAATGGTTAGCTTTGTCGGTCAAGAGTCAAACATGAGAAAGCCCCCCTGATGAATTGGGGATGTCACAGTTTCGACTCTCAAAATTCCCTTAGGTTTGACCCTGTTAACAAGGCCAACAATTTGTCTCGTTTTCCATCCATGGATCATGGAAAAGAACTCAAAATATTTTCCACAATGATTTCCTAGGAAAAAAAAGAAGTTCAATTCTTTTAAGTTTTCAAAATATTACATAATTGAATGCCAACTACCATTATATATTATTATGATGTATTTATTAGCATTTGGCTCCCATTGAATCAATATATCTTAGATCCTTATAATTTTGGAAATTGAATATATGAGAATTTGCCTTATTCTAATGGATTGCACACTAACTTACGTACA
>SNQJ01S0029866.1:9143-31298 GCA_010110895.2 Picea sitchensis
CACGAAAAGAGACCACACATCATCTCAACTCAGTCCAGAGGAGTATGACACACCCATCACATGGGCTCTCTCACAGACGTCTCAACTCAGTCCAGAGGAGAACAATCTGGAGAATGTCTCAAGAAGCTGCAATCAACAACAATAACTGGGGACCCCGCTTCTATTCCCAATGCTGTTGCTAAAGTAGGGTTAAAGCTGCCACTGGTTTCCAAGCCATTGGTAGTGGATGGTACATCTAAGTCACATGCCTTGTCACTAGCATCTGATCAGTGAAGTCACATGCATTGTCAGAGTTTGACTCTCCTTTGGTGCTCCAAGAGTTTGTAAATCATGGTGGAGTGCTTTTCAAGGTTTACATTGTTGGGGACACCATTAAAGTAGTGCGAAGGTTCTCTTCACCTGATGTGGATGAAAGTGATTCTAATGTGCAAGACTGAAGACTTTTACCAAGACTTGAAATTACTAAAGATAGCCCACCTAATATGTTATCCAGAAAGATGACATCCATGCAATGTGTGCTCTATTCTTTACCTTATTCGACTCGAGAAAACCTGGATCTTCTTGGAGGAGAAGAATTTATACACGTTTATGTCCAAGCTGCCTGAGCCTCATGTCTCTGCTGCCATTAAAGCACATCGGGTATTGGTTGAGTGCTTCTCCACTTCAGTGTTGGATATAACAGTGGGCTTTGATACAAGTGTAGTCGTTTCATTAAAGTTTTCTAATCAAACAAGAGTTTCTTGCTCAACGATGAAGATCATAGAGATTGAGAGACTCAAAGAGATGACACACTCAATCCTAAAGATCAATTCAACTCCATAAACTTGCAAATAGTCTTGTTATTCGCAGGATAAAATCGAATTTCTCCAGCTTGAATCACAACTCCAACAAGATGAAATACAACAAAAGAATCAACATTCTGAAATAGTCTTTGTTCAGAACACTTCATGTTTTGAAGTTCTATCAATCGAGCAAGAACAAGTGAGCCAGAGTCAGAGCCATGTTCCATCAGCATGATTTGGTTTGTGGTCTTCCTTAAACCACCATTTAGTAGAATAAAAGATAGAATAATTTTATTAATGCTCGACTAATGATCACAAAAGTAGGTCAAAGGGACTGCTGAGTACAATGATGTCAACACAATGCAGGAGTACCAAAAGGTCTCCTATAAAAGGCGAGAAGACTTACAACTACTGCTAGACAACAGTTTGTGGTCATCTTTAAACCATCATTTGAGAGAACTTCCAATTAGTAGAAGACGTCACCTTCTAGCTAAATTAGGAAATGTTCCTGGAACCTTAGAGCCAAGTTCTAGAGTTTTTGGTCTTCCTTAAACCACAATTTAGTAGAAGACATCAACTTCTGCTAGCCTTTTAGTTTGTGGTCTTCCTTAAACCACCATTGAGAAGAAGACAACATTTTCTGCTAGCCATTTGGTTTGTTGTCATCCCAAAACCACCAGATTCAGAGAGCACATTCAACCATTGGCAGGTGTCCACTTCCAGATTTCAACTCTCTGCTTGGACTTACATACACGCCTTCTGATTAAGGGGGGGAGTGTTGGAAACCTAATCTGTTAGGGTTATGGTGTTTTGTATTATTCACTTGAGAATGAATATGAAAAGTCACAAGTGACTAGGAATTGTCATCGGGAGTCCAGGAGACCTCTTGGAAGATGAATCCAAGGTCAAGATCATGTATTTATACGTGTATCATATTAATAAAATGTATTCCACGTTGATCTCCATTTGTGTGCATTCCAACACTTTGAAGATTGAAAATGCTAAGAAATATGGACCCTATGTGGGAATATGGTGAACTTGGGGGAGGGGATTTAATAGACATAGGTTGAATTGCAAGTTGTGTGGGTAGAAAATGATGGGGGAATCAACTGGTTGAAATAACACCTTGCACAAATTTTGGGACATGAAGTGGGTATTTGCCCAAAAGCAAGCCCAAAAATCATTCATATTTCTAATAAAGCACGTGATGATATGGGTATAGCCAGAGATAACAAGGAAGTTGTGAAACCTCAGTTTGGAAGGGGAGGAGGTGGAATATCCGTGGGGGGAGGAAGTGACAATGTTTCTTCATCCTCACCTTCCACAATGCCCTCATTGACCTCATCCTTTTTTGTTACTAGAACCACACCTGGTGCTAAACCTTCTATCAAGTCAATTGTCAAAATAAAGCAGAAGCAAGAGGTTGATAAGCTTGTGGGTAAGTGTTTCTATGGAGTGACATTCCTTTTAACGTTGCCAAGAACATCCCATTCTATCAGCCTATGTTTGATGTAGTTGCTATTGTTGGCCTAGGGTACAAGGCCCCTACCTATGATTAGTTGAGAGGGCCTATCCTTCAAAATGAAAAGGCCAATTGCACTAGTAGATTGGAGGAGCTTAAGGCATCATGGGAAATCATTGGATGCACCTTGATGTCTGATGGTTGGACTGATAAGAACGACAGTACCCTTCTTAACTTCTTGGTTAATTGTTTGAGGGGGACAATGTTTATTAAATTTGTTGATGCATCTGCACGTATTAAAGATGCATTATTATTATGTGAGTTGTTCGACAGGTTCATTTAGGATGTGGGTCCACAAAATGTTGTCCAAGTCATAGCGGACAACGCTGCTAATTATGTTGCTGCAGGCAGGTTGCTTATGCAGAGGTGTCCTACCTTGTTTTGGACTCGTGCTGCACATTGTGTTGATTTGATTTTAGAGGACATGGGAATTTTTTTTTGTATCAAGGATATTGTTGAATCGGCTAGGAGCATCACAAAATTCATATATAATCATGCATCTGTGCTTAGCTTGATGAGAAGTTCACAAATAATAGGGAGTTGGTGCGTCCTGCAATCACACGTTTTTCCACTATCTTCATATCTCTTCGGTCTCCCTTGGCTTGTATGTGGGAGGTGAAGACAATGTTCCTTTCAGATGAGTGACATGCTTTATCATTTAGCCATAAACCGGAGGGGGAGGCCATATGCAGGCTAGTGTCATACTAGGAGAGATTTTGGGTGGGAGCGGAGGAGGTGTGTGCCATTAGTGAACCTTTGGTAAAGCTTCTTCGGTTGGTTGATGGAGACAAGCTTGCAATGGGATACTTGTATGAGGCCATGGATAGGGCCAAAGAATCCATCCGTGCATATTATTATGACAAGGGGGATGATGGATTTGAGAAACGACTATTGATATGGAGAGTGATTGATGATCAATGGAACAATACACTCCATCGCCCCATTCATGCTGTAGGGATCTATCTCAACCTCACATTCTTTTACTCCCGTGGTTTTAGATTTGATGCTGAGGTTATGGATGGATTCCTCACATGTGTTCAGAGGATGGCACTAAGTCCACAAGAACGTGTGGAGATTTCCAAAGAAATGGAAATATATAGGATCGCTGGTGGGACATTTGGCTTTGACATGGCTATTAAGGACGAGAAGACCATAATGCCAGGCAAGCTTCATTATGTTTCAAATTTCTATGTCTCTTCTTAGTTTTTACTTTGTTTCAACTTTCAACTTTCAATGTCTTTTCTTATGTTTCTCTTATTTGTTGTAGATGCTTGGTGGACAAGCTATGGTGCAAGAGTACCCAATCTACAAAAACTTGCCATTCGGGTGCTTAGCCAAACATGTATCTCTTCAGGATGCGAGCACAATTGGAGTGTATTTGAGAAAATACACACCAAGAAGTGCAATAGGTTAAAAATTTTCAAATTAAAATTTATTATTTTATGCCACGTCACCCTCTAAATTATGTATTATAATTATTAATTTATAATTTATGGCCCTCATACAGGTTGGAATCCCAACGCCTCAATGACATGGTATGCGTCTACTACAATCTTTGATTGTGGGTGAGGTAGATTCATAAAACACTTGACATGGACACCATTTCGTTGGATGGGATTGACACCACTGCTGCATGGAGGGTTGAGACTGAGAGGCCTATCATGGAATCAATCCTTGATTGGTTACACAAGGATGGAGTAGTAGAGGAGAGAGAGGTAGAGGAGGAGGATGTTCTAGAGCAGAGTCAACATACACATTTAGAGGATGTGACTATTGACACTGGGAGTGCACCAACGCCACCACCTTCACGAAATTTGACAGAGCGAGTTGTACTTGGTAGTAGCACCGGTAGAGGACACTAGAGTCTAGCTCTTGCTTTTTCTACATGACGCCATAGTCCAATGCCAACCCCAGTGCCTTCTTCCTCTAAAGGAAAATCCATTTCTAGAGCCATTACCTTTACCCGTAAAAGAGGTAGAGGGAATCATTAGTTTATTTATCTGATTTCATTGTAGATGACTCATGATGATGAGATACATTTATTATAATTTTGATGATATTTTGAGGCTTTGGAGTTAGGACTCAGGAGTCGGGACATGATTCAGTGTTGATGTGTGATGTATTACTAGACATCTTATACATCATATATATCAGTTCTCTTTTCATATTTATTGGGCAATGCATTTATTTGATGTTATTGTTGCTTTAGATGTTTAAAAAATTGAAGAAAGTTGAATATTTGTGTTTTTTTAATTTTGCTGACATTTTTTGATATTTTCCCTGATGTTTTTGATATTTTCTTTTTCGGACCCTCGACGATATTTTTGTTGACACAATGTTGGCAACACTGTAATAAACACAATTCACAAATCATCTGTCACCATTATGTTTCTCATTATATTTAGAAAATTCAGATGATATAGATTTAAGTCTTAAGATCACTGATCTAAGAACATGTCAAATGACAAATGAGAATCACTGCTCAAGGCAATGCCCCACTAGTCTCTACATCCAACTACTACACGAAGGATACTAACCAACCCTGGGAATGTCATTGTCTGAATCAAAGTCGTTTGCATTCTCTAGAATACTCAATGGCACACCAACCAATCAGAGTTGTCCCTCATCAAGTTCCTCCTTGTCTACTTGTACAATACGTTTACATGCATTTTATTTTTTATTTATTTTTTGTCTTTTCTTTTCCTCGAAACAATGAACTTCAGTCAAAAGGGAGCATGGGAGCATCTTATTTTTTGAGGGGGACATTCCCAACCAAGTCCCCTTGCATTCCCCACAAAAGGGGACGTGGGGAAACATCCCCCTTGTAGTACCCACCTCCAGGGAGCATGGGGAGCACATCCCCTACCCTTGGGAACACGTCCTACGTAACACTAGTGCTCAAATACCTTCATGGAAGTACTCCTTTTCCAATAAGTAGAACTTTGATTTTTTTTTGAAAAGAGTGATATGGAACATCTGATTTTTAATGTATAGATTTCAGGGTTAACAACTCCTCAACCATGGAATCATGCCATAATTTCATTGCATTAGTCTCCTCAAAGCTAGAAGGCTTTGCATCAACAATAGAAGATATCAGTGCGACATAAGAAGGATATCTTCTGGGTGGATCACTCACCCAAAAAGTAGACTTGGGTGATCCCCCTTGCTTTGCTTCCTTCAATGTCTTGGTAAGCCATCTCAACTTCTCGGCTGAACTTGAGGGTAATAAGCCCTCTCCCTCTGAAATGGGATCTTGTTGTTCTCAATTGAGTTTTATTTATCCTCTAGATTAGATTTCGGATAAGCCACCTTCTCACCTTCCACAATCTATATGGGAGGCTCCTGGGAACTTGAGGACCATCCATCCTCATCCAATTTTACATCCCTACTTACCACTACCTTTTGATGTGCTGGAATGTACATCTAGTAAGCCTTGGATGTTTCACTTTATCCAAAAATACCACTAGATACTCGAGGGTTCAAATTGAGTTCTCTTCACGTCAAGCGTATGAATACGAACTGGAAAACCAAATACACGAAAGTGTGACACTTGTGGTTTCTCAGTAGTAAAGGCTTCCTCTTGTGTCTTATCCTTTGATGGTCTTTGAGGACATCATTTCTGAACGTACATAGCTGTATTGCATGCCTTTGCCCAAAGACACATGGGCAAATCCAAGTCATGGATCATAGCCTTGGTTCTCTCTACGGTGGACTGGTTTTTCTTTGCAACCCCATTCTACTACGGGTTGTAAGGTATCGTCAACTCCCTCTTGATTCCTGCTTCCTTGGAAGATGCATCAAAGTACTTGGAGGTGTACTGTCCTCCATGGTTAGACCTCAACACTTTTATCTTTTTACTTGTGTGATTCAAGAGCTTTAAACTCTTGAAACTTATTGAAGACTTCATCCTTAGTCTTCATCAAGTAATTCCAAGTCTTTTTGGTGATTATCAATGAATGAGACATAATAAATGTTATTTGTCAAAGAAGCTAATGACATAGGTCCACATATATCTGAATGAATCAGATCAAGAATCTCTCTTGATCTATGCTCTTTTCTTAGAAAAGTAGTGTTCGTATGCTTGTTGAATGCACATTCCTAGCTTCTGGATCTTGAAGTCCGATAATCCCTGCACTATGTCCTTCAAGAGAATTAGTGCTCCATACTGCAAGTAACTAAATATTTTGTGCCAAATCTCTCCTAGCTTGTCACAATCATACACTAAAGCACCATGTTTCATCGGATCTACAAGCAACCTATATAGGCCACCTTCTCACACACCTTTAGCCCAATACTCGACCATCCTTTTGGCTGTAATCTATTATGATGACTTGCTTATCATCAACTCAGTGACACACTTAAGATCTGTTATTGATGAAACTGAAATAAGATTCTTAGTTAAACAAGAAACCTACAAAACATCGTTCAAGTCAAGATCGTCACCTAATGGCGAGCATAAAGAGACTGATCCCATTCTGGTAGCTGGGTGTGTGGCATAATTGCTCAACTCCTTGTTGAATCTCATGTGTCTAGATTCTCCATTGTCCACATACCACCCTACACCAGAGATGGTGTCAGTGGAAAGGCAAGATGCCATGGAGAAGGTAGTCTCAAGCTTGGATGCTAACTCAACCACTTCAAAAGTTTATATACTTGTTGCAAATCGCTTTTGTTTCTTGTTCTTTTCCTTCTTCTTCTTAGGACACTGAGATGCATAGTGGCCCTGTTGTCGTCCTTATACACACTTGCAAACGTGGACTAAGTCCAATCCACTTAGTGTGTCCTTGGAGGCACAATGCCTAAGTTCAAGCCCACTGTCACCTCAACTTGAACTTCTTTCGTCTAGGCTTACTCCTAGGGAAGCCAAGGGGGTAGACCCTAGTTACTATGTGAGTGATTAAAGGTTAATTCTAGGAGTTGATTTTAATTGTTAAAGGTTGGGGGGAATCTAGCCTATATGAGAGGCAAATAATGCAAAGTGCAGGATTTCAATGCAAAGGCAAGCCCTTTCCCCAAGTCAACTACCTAAGTCAACTAAGACTACTGCCTAAGGTTGGGCAAGGGGTAAACTAAAGTTAAAGAGATTGGACTTTACAAAGAATTACAATTAGATACAAAAATGAACTACTTTGCAAGATTTACAATTGAATTGGATACAAGTAAATGAAACAACTATCTATACAAAAGAATACAAAGAATGCTAGAGATACAACAATATACAACTATGAACAAGAAAGAAACAAGCACTAACTAAACTTACTTGAAGCTAACTTGAACTAACTTGACTTGATTTGTGCAGGGAAAGGAAAGAGTATTCAAGAGAAGATCACCACCACACAACAAGCCAACAACCTAAACAATGAAGTGCCTCCACAAGATGCGCAACTTCAAGGGGTTGTCTCAATGGCTCCAACACAATTGCAAACCCAAACAAGAAGTGCCTCCACAAGATGCACAACTTCAAGGGGTGATTAAAGATGAATGCAAGATCCAACAAAAGAGCCTCCAAGGGCAAGTACGCAACTTCCAATGGAAAAGATAAAGCAAGTAAAAGCCTCCAATGGCAAAGAGATGCGCAACGACTAGGTTGACTTAGTTAACTTAATTTAATCATCCACCAATTGCTCAATAACATAGCATTTAAGATAACTTAAATGAAAGTGTTTGCATAAATTTATAGAGCATGAACCATAAAAAGATTATGAGATTAGCCCAAGGTTGAAGTGCATGAATTTTATGATTGATTAAGTTAATTAAATGAAATGTGAATCCTAAAACTAAGTGACTTCCCTAGAACTCTCCCCACTTATACCAAAAGGACTGCTGGGTGCTCAATAAGTGAGTCAAACAAGGCCCCACCCTAGCTCCACAGGTCAATCCGGGGAACAAAAATACTCAAACAAGGGGGACACCTAGTGCCGTGAGACCATCACTGATCTATCACCCCAAGTTCTTTCCTTGAGTCCCTTTTTTGATAGCAAAGTTGGGACAATTAGAGGTGCTCTAATTAAACTAGATAGATTGAAGGCCTAAAGGTCTAAGGATAAATTGAGCTTTAAAGTTGATTGAGTTAAGTCAAGTTAAGTGATTGCAATGTAGAGTGCTTGAAAGTAAAGTGCTTGTAAGTGAAATAGAAATACTTGACAAAAGTAAATTGCAAGAGACTAGAAGTACTTGAAATGAAATAGCTTGAAAGAGTAAAGTACTTGAAATGAAAAGAGCTTGCAATGACTTGAAAATACAATGGAATAGACAAGTAAACAAGTAAATGATTATGCCTCCATGGGCTTAAGCAAACATTATATGATTAGCTTCTAAGATCTAAAGATTTAAACCATAAAGCAAGAACAAAAAGAAACAATAATCATAAACATCTACCTAGCCTTACGATTTAGGATGTTTGGCTTGGCCAAACACTTTCCTAGTTGTAGGCAAACAAATAAATGAAATAAATAACTTGAAAAGAAAATCTAAACTATGCAACCACAACAAACGCACAAGGTGGAGGACAAGGCCTTCCGGTTCTGTGCACAAGTGGGTAATAAAATAAATGTCTTGAAATAAAACTTATCCTAGCCACAAAACCTTGTCTTAAGGACAAGTGGGGCAAACAAGTAAAATAAACAAATGCTGAAACTAAATCTACAATCTAGCCTTACGTTTTAGGATGGTTGGCTTGGCCAAACTCTTTCCTAGGTGTAGGCAAACTAAGAAAGTAAAAATGCAAAAATTTACAAGACTTTGATAAATGAAAGCCCTTGGGACTCCCTTGGGCTTGTTTACAATGAGAAATAGAGAAAGAAAGAAGTGGGTATTCAATACCCTTACTTAGGAGGTGTTTTCTTGACTTTAAATGGCCCCAAGTGGGCTGTTCCTCCTCGTTTCTGTCACAAACCTGCAAAAACCAGCAAGTAAAACTTGCTGGAAAAGCTGCAGAATTGACAAAAAATCTATAAAAAATTTATGTTAGTGAAAACCAGCAATTTGTAGTACAAAACCAACAGTATATGTATTCGATTTTGGTCTATTTCAGAACACAAAACCACCCAAATAGAAATGAAGATGAACAAAAAACTAGAACATAAAATATTAGAGGTTTTAAGTGGATGATGAGGAAGATTTCCAGATCTGAAATTATCTTCAAAACCCTTAGGTGACCTGCAAATTCTTTGAAACAATGCTATAAAAAAGAGAAAGGGGTGAGCATATTCAAATGATAAAACAAAGTATTTTGTTAAATCTAAAAGAGATACTCACTAGATTTATGATAATACTACCAAAATATCTACCCAAGCAAAATACTTTGCTTGGGATCCCTACTCTAGATCTACAACAAATGAAAACAAGAAATAAAACTAGAACAAAATCACCTCATTAAGCAAGATGGCACCAAGAAGACTCTCAACACCATGTATCCTCCAAAGATTTTTTGTATTAGAAGCAAGTTTGAGCAAATACTTGCCACAAGCTTGAGAAAAGAATGAGAGAGCAAGAAAGAATGAGAGAGAAGAGTGGGAGAGAATGGAGAGGAGAGGAGAAATTTGGGTAGAGTAACCTTGCACCGAGAATAGATGTTCTAAAGAGAGAGGGGGAGGCCTTTATTTATACCTGGGAGGCAAGAGTGACCCCTCTTGGATGAGCTCCAAGTGTCACTCTCATATCAAAACTGTCAATCTCAAGGGGGGCGCACTTTTAGGGTTTTTGAGAGGTGAGGGGTGTGAGGGATGAGCAGGGGGGAAGGGGAAACACCTTTTGATCAACCCAATAGTTGAGTTAGAACAGTAGGAGGGCGCACTAGGGGTTAGGGGGTGTCTCCTTAATTAATTCATGAGTTGGGACAACATGCTCATCAAGGGGGGCGCAAATCCCCTAGGGGAGTAGGTGGTACGATGTGAATGCTAAGTGAGGGGGTGTAAAAAGGTTAGGAAAGGGGTTTGGGTAGGTTAGGAATAGGTTTAGAACTTTCTCCCACTCTTTCTCTAATCAATTTGCTCTTTTTACAATAATTTAACATTTTGACTATGTCAATTTCAACAATTAAATTGTTGTCTTAGACTGACTTGGACTCCTCATGGACAAACACCTAGCAAAACTTGTCCAATTGAGTTGAAACTTGGTCCAAAGGTGTAGGGGGTCTCGTTCCATTTCTTTTGAGCACAAATACCCCTATCAAAAATCCCAAGGATCTAGTTTTTACATTTTTTATCAAAAATTAATAAAATTACCATTAACTAGGTAATTTTAAAAAATAAAAAAAAATACCTTAGACACGATGAAATTCCCCAAGACTTTAGAAGATGTCTAGCATGGTCATTTACAATATTCCTAGACACTAGCTACCATAGGGCTTGACCATTAGAACGCCTTTCACCACTTTGGAGGATTATTGTGGGAGCGAAAAACTCAAGGGAAATTAATAAGGCTGGTTAGGCCAAATTAATAACCCAAGGAAAAAAAAACACTCGATGAAAGGGACTCCTCTAATGATGAAGTCCTAGGAAACTGACCTAAACTATGATCCATGCTGACCCATTACATTATTATCCCACGCAGGGGAGCGGAAATTCCAATTACAAAAATATGTGTTGAAGGCCAAAACTGCCTAGTAGAACCAACAAGTCTTCAACTTGGTAGCACCATCAGGTGCATATCTTCATGGTACATGGAGTTGACCCCTAGTCGAAATAGGTGGTCAACAGACCCATCTTGTGGCACTTGAAACATTTAAGATAACTCAAGTTTTTCTTCCCCTTCTTTGATGAACATGCATGCTTGTTGTGATCCTTCTTGGGTCCTCCCTTCTTTCTTCCTTTCCTCAATTGACTGATGAGGGCTGGTTCGAGATCTCATTATTTATGGCTACGATTGATGCTCTTCTTGTTTACCCTTGGATGAAAGCATCCCAAAAGCTGCTCAAAGGTAGGCATGTGTTCACGRCCACAAACACTCTACATAAAGGATTCATAGGGCTTTGAGAATCCATTCATTCTGATAGGCACAAACTACTTGTTCTCGACCTTCATCCTCATGGTCGTGGGTTGATATTTGATCTTGGTAATCTTCATAAAGTAATTGGATACAATGTCTATGTCCCTCATGTGTGTATGAGTGAGTTGTTAGCTTTTGGGGTTGCTTTGAAAGTGTTTACACCCTGTTTTGGGGTGCTTCATGAGATTTGGGGTATATGTTGTATGCTTATCCCTTGGATGGATCGAGATGGATTGATGCATGGAAGATGATCCGTGATGTATTTGCACGGTGGAGATAGCTTGCTCAGTGATTGCTCGACCTCGCTAGCTTGGCATTCTTCCCTTAAGTGTTTGAGTTCTCTTGAGAGGTTGGTGGATGTCCTTCATTGTGGTCACATGGAGAGGTTCACTTGCTTGGAGAATGCCCTACCTGGGAGGAGGAGTGTTGTGCATCTTGGAGAGCATCAGGTCCTAGATAACATGGGATAGCTTGGATTCCTGTTTAGAGGCTTGGAGTTGGCTCAGGGATGACTGGGTTGTGATAGTGTTCTTGTAGGGGGTAGCTCACCCAGTGCAGTACATTGCTTAGGAGGATCAATGGATTCTATGGAGGCTTGGATGCTAACTCATCCACTTCAAAAGTTTATGTACTCCTTACAAATTACTTTTGCTGCTTGTTCTTTGTGTTTTTCTTCTCAGGACACCGAGACGCATGGTGGCCCATCTTGTGGCACTTGAAACATTTCAGATAACTCAATTTTTTCTTCCCATGCTCTGATGAACATGCATGTTCCTTGTGATCCGTCTTGGGTCCTTCCTTCTTTCCTCCTTTCCTCACATGACCGATGAGGGCTTAGTTCGAGATCTCATTATTTCTGACTGCGATTAATGCTCTTCTTGTTTCCTCTTGGATGAAAGCATCCCAAGAGATCCTCAAAGGTAGGCATGTGCTCATGGCCAAAAACCAAAGGATATCTAGGGCTCTGAGAATCCATTCATGTTGATAGACACCAACTCCTCATTCTCGACCTTCATCCTGATGGTTGTGCGATGATCTTTGATTAGGGTAATCTTCATAAATTATTTGGATACAATGTTTGTGTCCCTCATGTGTGTATGGGGTTACTTTGAAAGTGTTTAAACCATGTTTTGGGGTGCTTCATGAGATTTGGGGTACATGGTGTATGTTTAGCCCTTGGATGGTCTGAGATGGATTGGCGCATGGGAGATGGTCAGTGATGTATTTACACGGTGGAGATAGCTTGCTCAGTGATTGCTTGACCTTAGTTGGGTGCTGGCTTGGAATTCTTCCATTAGGCGTTGGATTTCTCTTGATAGCTTGGTGGACGTCCTTCATTGTGGCCACATGGAGAGTTTCACTTGCTTGGAGAACACCCTATCTGGGATTAGGAGCATTGCCTTGGAGGAGGGCATTGGGCCCTAGATATCATGGGATAGCTTGGATTCTTGTTTGGAGGCTTTGAGTTGGCTTGGGGACGATTGGGATGTGATAGTGTTCTTGTAGGGGGTAGCTCACTCAGTGGAGTACATTGTTTAGGAGGATCAATAGGGTTTGTAGAGTCTTGTGATGGAGAGATGTGGATATACCTTGTGTAGCTACATCATCTTGGAGTCCTTATTGTGTATGACATCACCTTGGAGCATGACATGTGTACTTTGGAGTGGAGTGCTTCACTTGTGTAGGCTTACATGAGCTTATTGTAGGTTTCTTGTAAGGGCTTGGGCCCACATTGTATTGTTCGCCTCCCTTACCTCTCATATATATAGAGGAAGGAGAGATTCTTTTCATAATCATTGATTGTATTCTTTTCTGTGTACTTAGTTGCTTGGAGGAAGTCGCAAGGGTTTCCTCATGAACCCTAGGAGGAGTTATGAAATCTAGAGGAGATGTCTTTGTTGGAGCTTGATCCTTGTGATTCTAGGGTTTACTCTTGTGAAGATGTTGGTGATGATCACTCTTCTCTTTCTTGGATCTTCATTTGTACTTGATCTTTGTGTCAGCCTATGGCTTACCTTACCAATCACTAAGTCTAAATTGTCACCTATATTTGTATTATTCATTTAGGATATTGGTAATATATCCTCAAGTGATGACTAATGAGTAAGCTAAGATTGCCTAGCCTAGTCATCATGCATGATTTTAGGATCTAGAGCAAATCTTATTATGAGGTGGCATCACCCATTATACTATAAATATGTATCATTGGTGTGAATACAAAAGTGTTGGCTAGTGAGACTTTTCCGCCATCTTGTTGTTTATGTCTATATTTTATCAATTGGTATCAGAGCTCTTATAGTTCTTAAGGGCCTAGTAGTCTCGAGATCCATGGTAGTTTTCCATGGGAAGTGAGGTGCAACAAGAGCATCCAACGAAAGAGGGGTATTGGGCACACAAGCTACCTCATCAATGGATACTATTGCCGTCCTTATACACACTTGCAAACGTGAGCTAAGTCCTGCTCACTTAGTGTGTCCTCGAAGGCACAATGCCTAGGTTCAAAGTCCACGCTGTCACTTTGACTTGAACCTCTTCCGTCTAGGCTAACTCCTAGGGAAGCCAAGGGGGGTAGACCCTAGTTACTAGATGCGATTTACAATTAAGTGTTCTAGGAGTTGATTTTAATAAGTTAAAAGGTTAGGTGGACTCTAGCCTGTGATGTTAATCAACAAATGCAAGATGCAACTATCTAAGTATGAGAGTCAGACCTTTTCCTACGGCAACTAAGACTAGTGCCTAAGATTGGGCAATGGGGTCAACTAAGTTAAGGGGATGTTCGTTACAAGATAATTACAAGTTTACAAAAGATTACAAAAAGATAGATACAACTAGATACAAAAGAATATCTAAGATATACACAGCTAAACTAGATTCAAAATATTAACAAGTGCTTGAAATGTGCAGGAAAGAAGATATTCAAAGATGAACAACCATCAACACATCAAGTCGAGCATGCTCACAACAGATAGACTTCCGTTGGACTGCTTTTCAATGGCCAAGAGATGCAAAGCACTCAAGACCTAGTCAAGAGAATGCCTCCAGGTGGATGCGCACTTCTTGAAGGATCACACCACATATACAAGGATATAAGAGATGAAAAGCTTGAAAGATGAAGTATTCCAGATACACGATATAACCACTAAAGCAATAATTCTACAACACATAAAAGATAACTTGCATATGAATTGAAAGACAATGAGATCAGTTGCTTGCAAGTGTAAAATTCAAATTGCAGGTGTTGCAGACCCAGGATTGAGCTAAGTGTTATTAATTTTATCCCTATCTAGATGTCAACCCAAAAACTCTCCTCCCCTAGTTACCAAGTGACTGCTGGATGCTCAAGAAGTGAAGCAACGAGGCCTACCCTAGCTTCACAGGTCAGCCCTAAGATTAGAGTACTCTCGGAAAGGATGTGCGTCGTGAGACCGTCCCCGGCCTAGCACCTTCCGTTGCCTTCCTCCGACCCCGTTTTAAATGGCGAAGATGGTGAGTTATGGTGTCCTATTAAGTCTAATTAGTTTATTTTAGACCTATGAGCTAAGTGTTGCAATGTACGTTTGAGTGCTTGTAGCTTGCTCATATAAAGTTGCTGAAGTACTGAAAAATGAGTGTGAACTCTTAAACCGTGAAAGATAAGAAGGCTGATGCCTTTAAACAATGAAGATTGCAAGTTGAATTTTAATTTCCGGAAAAGGCCTTGGGGACTCAAACCGGAATTAATGATTGAGTTCTTAGTTTATTAGATTGTATATGTAAGATATAAGAACTGAAACTAACTTGCGAAATTGAAAGAATGATTAATTGAGCCCTTTAAGATTATCGGTTTTCGCATGCATGTATAAGAATTAAATACCGAATGGTAAATGACTTGCATGCAAAATAAAAGAAGATGAAAGCAAAAGATCCACAATGCCTCCACGGGCTCTAAGCTAGCATAAGTTATGAGATCTACTTTAGATTATTTTAAGTTAAGCATGCATGTAGAAATCACAACGATTAAACTAGCTAAGCTAAGATCTGAAAAACAAAAAACAAATCTAACTAAAGCATGCAAAGTAAAAACTAAAAGATAAAGGAATGCAAGCCACTTGGGTACAACTCCTTTGGGCTTGCTTTACAACGATTTAGAATAGAGAAGAATAAGATAAACTTTTACCACAATGAGAGGAGATGTTTTTAGAATAATAGAGAAGAATAAGATGAACTTTACCACAATGAGAGGAGATGTTTGAGGGTGTGTTGTGTATGAAATTGGGCAACATGCCCTCTTGTCCTCGTAAGAACTCAAGAAAAATCAACAAGCTATTGCTTGCTGATTTGAGTCAGAAACACTAAAAAACATTATGAAATTTTTGTTTTTAAGTAAATTTCGCATATGTAAACTATACCTTATATGATTAAATTCCATCAATCCAAGCATCGCATTCCACTAAAATCGGAATATGAAAGAATGAGGAATAAGAACAAAAAAATCGCTTGTGAAGTGTAAGCGAAGATGAGAGTAGATTCCTCTTTGAAGCTATCCCAACAACTTCAGAGAGGTGACCTGCAAAACTTAAACCAAAAGTGAGATGGAACAACATGGACATCCTCGCATGCATATACAATACAACATAGTCTCTATTATATAAGCATGCACAAAATATATAGATGGGCAACTACACTATTCCCTCACCTAGCCTAGTAGTAAACTAATCTACTTGAGCAACTATTGACCAAAAACACACATAAAGATTCAATGATATCACCTCACAATGAATGGCAAATCCAGACTAATCTTGAACGCCACAGCTCCTCCAAAGCTATTGTATTATTAAATGGGGAAGAGGTTGTAGCAACAATTGTGCTACAAGCTCTTTAAGAGCCAAACCAACTAAGCAATGTGAAAGCAATGAGAGAGAGAGAGAGAGAGAGAGAGAGAGAGAGAGAGAGAGAATGGGATGGTGAGAAATAGTGTTGGATCACCATGAAGCACATATAGGTCAACTCATTATTATGAAGATTATTCTATGTCAGACAGATGGTTCTATTGGGTGTTTTATACACCAACACTTAAATTTTTTGTAAAAGGGATTTCCGCACCCCTGTAAGGGTATATAATGTAATAATGTTCCGCATGGATCATAGTTAGGTCGTACCTCGATGTTGACATCGTGGGAGTTCCTTTCATCGAGGGTTTTTATCCTCAAGTTGTCGACCAGATGAGCTCCTGGCCGACTTCCCTTTTGTTTTTCCCTCCACAGGCTTCCCTCCAAAGTGGTGGAAGGCAATCTGGTGGTCTCATTCATTTGGTAACCTCTTAGGATTATTGTAAATGACCATGCAAGGTCTCAAGTTTCGAATTCACGTGAGTCTGGGGATAGTTTTTTAATTAATTAAATTTTAATTACCCTAATTAATTAATTATTTTTGAGCTTTAATGTTGTAAAACTTCGCCTTTGGGAGAAAGATAGGCATTTGTGCTCAAAATGAATAGAATGTGCTGACTCCCTACACCCAATCGGGGTTTCAAATTTAATTAAGTTGCTAACATGGTCTTAGGTCCACTTAGAGTCGGCTAGAGTCAAAAAAATAATTTTAATTGCTAAGGTGATATTATTAAAATACACAAAGTCATTGTAATTTTGAGTTAGTGAGTGGATACAGGTGGCAATGAGCAAGTTAGGACCCTCCTAACCTACCCAAACCTATCCTAACCTTTTCCCCAACTTAATTCAACCTACACTACTTTTTGACCATCTTTTCCTTGCCCTAAGGGGAATTCGACCCATAACTAAACCCCTTGAATCTCTCCTCGAGAAGCTCAAGAGACACTCCACACATGTGGAGCGCCCCTAGACATACCCAAAACCCTAGAATACTCTACCTTTACCAGCCTAACCCCCCATCCTAACTAACTCACCTCCCTAAAACCCTCACGCCCCCCCCTTGTGGTGCACCCCATTGGTTAGGGAGTCACTCCATATACCCTAAACCTAACCCACGCCCTAAATTTAGCATGTGGGTTGTCTTTTCCTTAACCTAGGCGCCCTTTTGGAACCTTTACCACATCCCAACACCCTTTTACCACTTACCTTCTCTCCCACGCTTTGTTTGAAGGCCTCTATCATATGCTCACTCCACTCTCAACCAACTCACCCTAGTTGCTAATTTTAGCACTAGGGTTCTCTCTACCTAGTGTACTTTGGGTTGGTTTTCCAACCTATCAAACTCTTCCACCTCCTCATCTTTTCACCTTTACATGATTGAAACCCTAGCTTGAGATATGTGCTCTAGCTCATGATGTGACACTTGGAGATGATCCAAGTACCCTCTCTTTCTTTGCCTCTTGGGGTATAAAAGGAACCCTTCCTACCTCTCTTCACCAATCTTTTGCTAACACTATTATGCTTCTAATGTTCCATCATTCTCTCTTGCTCTTGCCATTTTCCATCCATTCATTGCTCTGGAGGTCTAGTAGCAACTAGTGGGTACAACAACTCTCCACTTTGGTATTGCTGCGCTTTGGAGGATCATTGGTGTTCATAGTTATCTTCTACACTCCATTCATATGAGGTGATATTGCTCACTTGTGTTAATTTGTTTATGGTATTAGATCTTGCGTATCTTACTTGGGTAAGCTAGCTGAATGTTGTCATTGCTAGTTTATGTTTTATCTTGAATAACCTTGGATTGTAGTGATCTCTTCTTAGTGTTGCTTAAGGAAACTATCTATGCCATATACATGTTTGCACTAAGATTTTGCGTCATTTCAAAGGCTTCACTTGGGACAAGATTCAAGAGGAGTCCTCCCTTGAGGCTTTCAAAAAAACTCCAAAATCTCTTTCTTTATCATATCTTTTTCTCAGTCATTCCTAATTTTTCAAATTTCATATTTTAGCTTAGGAAAGGTCACAAATATATTTTATCTATCACTTATGTTGGCTGGAAATTTTCTGTGTAATGCATTTAAATTTTCCATAACTTCTTGGTGTTTTTTCAAATGCTTTCAGCAAACTTTAGCTTTGTTGATTTTGTGGCAGCCACATATTGAAGGTATATGCCGCATATAACACCCCGAGGCTTCTAAGCTTGCCTTCTTGAGCTTGCAACATCTCTCTTGCTCTTCCATAATTTTTTGAAGTTTTCTAAGTAGTTTTTGGGCCCTAAAAGTAACATAACTTAGATCTAGTCATTCTTTTGTTTTGCTTATATCAAATTTTACCCTTGGTCAATATCATCTAGGCTTGCCACCAATTCCTTGACCAATCGTGAGTGGTGTTTATTCTCATTCTTTTCATTCTTTAGTAAAATAAACCTATGCTTGCTAACATTACTGGCAGATAGTTCTCGGGCTCGAGGGGTAGCTACTTTGTCCTTCGCTCACACTAAAATCCATTTCTATTTTCATTAGATATTGGACTCCAAAGCCCTCCTTTTCTGTGTAAGTTTGTCTTGGTAATGGTAGTCTCACTTGCTTCCAGCACCTTTGGGGAGTCATCCCCACGTTCCCTTGGCTTAAGGAAATCAACTTGTAGTATTTATGTTGCTCTCTCATTTGATATATCCTAGATAGATCTACATTTACAAACTTAGTTTCATTTCTTTGTCTCTCATATGTTCTAGCTCATTGTTTGTGGTTAGATAGTTTCATTGTGCTTCTACACCTAGATCTATTATCTTTGAGTTGTTTAACTAATCCTAGATGCATATGTTGATGTTCAAGATCTTGTTCATGTGCTAAGTCATTTGTTCCTTAAAAGTCTTGATCCTTTGGTAATCTAGCATAACATGAGGTGATACATATATTTTGTTGCATCTTGGAAACACCTTTAGGTGCTCACAGCCTAGGGCCTTATCTTGAGCCCCCTTCTAGCCCATGGCCTGCCTCCTTTGAGGTCACGGCCCAGCCACCTTTTTTTGGCACCTCTTGCTCAATGGCCTTGTCAAGTTGTGTTGCCCACGCCCTCATCTCAATGATAGCCCTGGGCCCATCGCCTGCTCCCTTTGCTCACGGGTCGGCCTCACTTTTAGGCTCACTGCCTAGCCTTTTAGCAAACCCACTCTGCCTTGCCTTGTTTAAGCACTTACTTCCACAAAATTTCTTTGTTGCCTCTCCCTTGTCACACATAACACAACAGATTAGCCACACTTACATGCCCTTGGTTAATGGTTTGGTATCTCACACATGCTTGAAGTTTAATAGTTGCTTGCACACACTTTTAAAGCACATATGATAGCATGTTGATGGTGTGATGTGGATAGCTTAAAACACTTATACTAATGCTCTAAATCTCTTAAACCTTAAGCTCTCACACAAGTTAACCTATTGCTAAGATCTTACACTATCTTATATGCTCATGTTTTGATCATCTAATGCTTTGAAGTTACATATCTATTTTACATTGCTAGCTCTTCATATATCGCTATTAATTAATTCCTCATTATCTTTGAATGAATCCTACATATGGTGTTACTGAGTTTCAGATACTGCCTAAACACATATGGTATTTGCTTATGGTTTAGATGTGAATTGTTTAGTTCTCTTGCTCATAGTCTATCTATCCTCTAAGCTCATACACATCTTAACTCATTGTAATTATCTCTAGTCATCTTACATGTCTATGGTGGTCTAAATTTTAAAACTCTTTATCCTTCATTTTAAGTATCATTACATGCCATATGGTTTATGGTTATACATGGTGGATATATCGTGATATGTGATGCTACATTGATGGTTTGATCTCTTTTGCTCTCATTATTGCTCCATCTTTACATGTTCATGGTGATATAGTCTATTCATTTCAAGCACTCGTTTTGGACAATAATTTTGCTAATGGCCATCTGCCAAAAACACTAAAATAAACGGTTCAAAAACTATTTAAATCAACCCAACACACCTTAAAGACTCCACCTGAGGGTCCCTAAAACACTTAGTAACATTCCTAGGGGTCTCAACAACTCATTCTGCCATCTAAAAACGGGTGTAAGAAGGACCGTAGAGAGGGAAGTGGCGGGGACCGTCCTGTGATTCTGCTAGACCCCCCTTCTGGCTACTTCACTTTGCAGTGGCGACTAGTCACCTTGGAATTTAGGCTGGGGGTAAAAGCCCAAGATCTTGAGCACCCAGCTTATTTGGCGTAACTGTAGTTGAGACACACACATAGCTAGGGGGTTGGGAACATAAAATACTCTTTTAAGAAGAACACTAGCTGCATAGATCACACTTCTGTATGTTTGGGAAGTAGATGTATTGATAGACAACACATTTGTGATAATCCTACTGTTATATCTTTTACCTGCAACTAATTGCCTCATCTTTATGGTGTTGTGATACATTGGTTTATGTTTCCTTGAATATCTGTTTAATCTATCATTGTTGTGGTGTGGATCAATAAGTGATTGAGTATCCCACTCTAGGGGAGGTGCATCACTTCATTTGATCCTTGAGTGCTTTTATGGTTAGGAGCCAGTGAAGGGCATTCAAGTGGAGTGGGTGCCACTTGGGGCATGCTTGGCCCTAGGGTGTGATTTGGATATCTCTTTGCATATCTTTGTGTATTTTGTAAACTTTGTAACATTGTGTAATCATTTTGTATAATTCTAATTTTGGGGGTTTTGGTAGTTTGATTTGGTTAAATTTGTAAACTTAAATCTAACCACTCTTACACATAGTTGACCCCATTGCCCAACCTAGGCACTAGTCTTTAGTTGACTTAGGGAAAGGGTCACCACATTTAGAAGTAGGTTTGCACTTGTGCATTGTTGCTTGTCATTCTAGGATAGTTTTCCCCTTAGCCTATATAATCAATTGAAACTAACTCCTAGAACATTGTAATTAAAATTAACTTAGTAACTAGGACTACCCTCCTTGGCTTCCCTAGGAGTAAGCCTAGACGGAAGAAGTTCTTGTCAAGGTGACAGTGTGGGCAAGAACTTAGACATTGTGTCTCCGAGGGCACACTAAGTGAGCGGGACTTAGCTCACGTCTGCAAGTGTGCATAAGGGCGAAAACAAGTAGCATAACAATACTATGAAGAATGATCTTGAATGAGGGAGCGAGGGGTTTCTTTTATAGAAAAACAAGCCAAGGAGACCCCTCTTGGATCTTCAACAAGTGTCAAACATCTAAGGGACAAGACAAATCAAAGGTCAAAGCAACCAATGAGAGACTAAGCTTTTAGGGTGAGGGGATATGGCAAGAAAATGAGTTGGATAGGGAGAAAGCAAGGTAAAGAGGGCGTACTTGGCAAGTGAGGGAGTCCACGCATGCCTTTAAGGAAGAGTTACTTGCTTTCAACGTGATGTTTCCATTCCCATAAGCTTTATCCAATTTTTCAAGAGGAAAAGCGCGAGTCAAGGGAGGAAAGACGTGAGGTATGGGAGAGGCGTGTGGATGGCACACTCCCAAAAGGTATGTGACTGGTGGAGAGAAAGAACCCACACCTTAGTTTAAAGCAATTTCTATTTAAAACTTGAAGTTTCCACCTTTAAAGAGGGAGTGCGTGAGGTGTATGTAAGCGGAAACGTGAGGTAGGAGTGATGCGTGGAGGACGTGTGGGTAGAGTGTGTTGAGAACACTCCCCAATTGCACGTGAAAGGTGGAGGAGAGAAAAGAGGGACCCATGCTTTTAAAAAAAAAAGAGAGTTTCCAAGTTACGTGGGAGATGGGGGACGTATTCCTCAATGAAATGCATGAGTGAAGTGAAAGCGTGAGGTAAGGAGGCACACTCCTCAAAGCCATTTGAGTGGTGGAGGTAGGGCGTATGAGTGGGAGAAGGGTCCCACGTTCCACTTAAATGTGAGTTTCTAAGTATCACATGGGAGGGTGTACGTAAGTTTCAAAGGGGGAAAATATTAAAAGGTGAGTTATAATTAAAGGTG
>SNQJ01S0029866.1:52130-77713 GCA_010110895.2 Picea sitchensis
AAACTTAAACCCAAAGTGAGATGGAACAACAGATAATATCTTGCATGCAAAGATAATACAACATAGTTTATATTATAAGCATGCACAAAATATATAGATGGGCAACTACACTATTGCCTCACCTAGCCTAGTAAACTAATTTATTTAACCAACTATTGATCAAAACACAAAGATTTAAAAATGATAACACCTCACAAATAAGTGGCACATCCAGACAAATCTTGAACGCCACAATTCCTCCAAAGCTATTTCTGTATTATCCAATGGGAAGAGATTGTAGCAACCAAGTTGATCCCAACTCTTCAAGAACCAAAACCAGTGAAACAATATGACAATAATGAGAGAGAGAGAGAGTGGGATGGAGAGAATTTGGTAGCATAACAATACTCTGAAGAATGGTCCGAAATGAGGGAGTGAGAGGTCTCTTAAATACCATTGAGAGATCAAGAGACCCCACTTGGATCTTCAACAAGTGTTAAACATCCAAGGGACAAGACAACTCAAACAGGAAAACAACCAATGACAGAATGAGCTTTTAGGTTGAGGGGAAATGGCAAGTAAGTGAGTTGGATGGGTGAAGAAAGCAAGGGGAGGCATATTGGTTGAGTAGGAGACTCACGCCTTCCTTCAAGGCAAATTCCAAAGTAGTGTTTGAGGTTTCCACTTTCAAATGAGATGTTTCCATCTCATTCCAAGAATTAAAGCGTAAGTTACCAAAGGGAGGTGTGAGGTAAAAAGAGGAATGCGTGAGTTTAAAGAGAAAAACGTGAGCTTGGAGTGTGGAGTCCACACTCCAAAGTGGACGTGGAGGGTTAAGGTAAGACGTAAGAGAGGAGGAAGGGACCCACGTTTTAAATTGAGTGAGCTTCAAAGTATTACGTGGGAGTGGGGACGCATATCAAAAGATTGAAAGCGTGAGCTTGAGGGGAATACGTGAGGTAAGGAAAGAGTGTTTGGGAGGAGTGTGGAGTCCACACTCTTGAGTGTGACTTGGATGGGTAAGGGGGACCCATAATTTATTTAAAACATGAGTTACCAAGTTTGAAAAGGAGTGGACGTATTCCTTAGTGGGAAAAAATTAAAAGTGGTTTAAAAGGGTAGGTAATGGTTTAGGAAAGGGTTAGGTGGGTTAGGTGGGCTAGGTGGTATCTCTCTCACTAACTGTCACACTAACTTTACCTTATTTGACTAATTATTACAAAATGGACATTTTCCCATGTTCTGGGTTCAACAATTAAAATTGTTGTTTTCCGACTAAAACTCCTTAGTGGACAAAACCCTAACAAAACTTGTCTGACTGAGTTGAAACTTAGTCCAAGGGTGTAGGGGGTCTCATTATCTTTCTTTTGAGTACAAATACCCCTATCAAAATCCCACGGACCTAAGTTTTACATTAATTATTCATAATTAATTAATTTAATTCCCAACCTTAGGAAAAATTAATTAATTGAAAAAAACCTATCTAGACTTGACTAAAAATCATGAAACTTTGCGTGTTGTATTACATGGCCATTTACATCGTTCCTAAACACTAGCTACCCAAGAATGACTTCATTAGAACACCTTTCACCACTTTGGAGGATTTATTTCTAGTGGGAGTGAAAAACCCAAGGGAGATTAACCCGGCTGGTTAGGCCACATTAACCTCTCGAGGATAAAAAACACTCAGTGAAAGGAACTCTCCTAATGGAGACATCCTAAGGAAACTGACCTAACTATGATCCATGTAGACCTATTACATTATAAACCCACGCATGGGTGTCGGAATCCCGCTTACAAAACTGTGCGCTGGAGCAAAAAATGCCCTGTAGAACCAAAAAGTCTTTGACTTATTTACATCTGATGATGCATATCTTCATGGTACATGGAGTTGACGTCCTAGTTGAATAGGCGGTCAACATCTGGCTCCACATGGGGACATGTGTTCGATCTTCTCACAAGGAACAAAGAGCATACGAGAATCCAACATCTACAAAAAGGTGCTCACCAATATCGAACGTAAGCATATATTTATACAATGAATAAATAAAACACTATAAACACATCTACATAATGAAATAACTATGGTACAACATCAATAATTATAAAATGAAACTATGATACAAAATACATCTAAGTACATAATCACATAATAAATGAAAGAATACAAAACTGAAATAAAAGAGAAGAGTTAGAGATACGTTACAACCGTCCATGCACTGGATGGAATGAATCCACAACTGTCTGAAACATCCTTGTCTAGGATGACTCACAGAAGATCCCTTCCCAAGTTTTATTAACTTGGAATTTTTTGCGATAAAGAACCAACCAAGAATCATGCTCCTTCTTCCCTTCAACCAAACACTGGAATATGACAAGCTGTGTAAACTGTTAATACTTTGTTGCTTATGACTGCCAAGGTGGAAGGCCAACCAATATTCATAATGATATGACATTGATAAACTAAAGTTGCCTTCCATTTTCCCATTATTCTGTACAAAGTCCTCTTTTGGCTGAGAGGTCGGAAATGAACATGTTAATGGAACCATTATACTGTTTTCCTCAAGGTTGTCAAGGTTCTCCTTCAAAGAGATTGGTTCCTTGGGAGGAGGGTGGGGACTTGAATTATCTAGGTATTCAACAACTTCAAACTCAAATTCTTTTACCCCCTCCAAATAAATGACTGACTCATCCAAGGACTCATCCAGAGTTTCCCTATGAACTTCCTTATCTTTTTCACTGTCAATCACAAGTTCACGGGGATCCGGATATTCAACATAAGTCTCTGTGAAATTAGCTTCCATGATTTCAAATTGATCTTCCATGGCCATAAATTGTTCATTCATGGTTTCATAGTGTTTTGTATGGGCATACTGCATGTTCAAAATGATATCTTTAAGCTCCTCGATGGGATCTGGTGGAGAATCAACCTCTATGTCTGAACTGATTGTTTCTATATCTGAAAGATTCTTCCTCTTCCATTTTTCCATAAAATAATAACCATTTCATTGTAAATTTCATCATGATCATCCCCAAATCTTTCCAAAAAGTCATGCAGAAAATCTCGTATGGTCTTGATCGAATATCTTCATGAAGAAGAAACCAATCACAAGCACTTCCCTCACCCTCCAAAAGAGTCCAAGAAAACAATATCATAAGAGCATCCTCATAGATAGGTGGATTATGCCAATCATCAATTAATTGCCAAAAGGCCTTGACATGAGCACAAACATCACCACCCTCATGAAATTCAAGCACATTGTCAATAACATCGTCAGATATATTATTAGGATAACCAACTATTCCTGAAAAATCTAAAGGCTTCGTGAGGTCGCTCATTGAAAAAGAAAAAAATTGGGACCCAAAAGATTACTAAGGATCCGACAAAAAGGGAAACACGCTAACTTCATCCACAAACTTTTTCAAGTTCGAGGATGAAACAAACAAGACGTGAGTTCCTTCTTGAAGAATACTGTGTTAAATTATTTTAAAGTGGAGTCGCCAGATGACCAAGTTTATCAAACAAACAAGAGCATCCAACAAAGTAAAAACAATAAGGAAAACAAAAGTTAATTTATTAAGTTGGAACAAGAATTGGATATTAGTGAGTGCTTCTTCTCCAAGAATTTAAAGCAGCCCTCAAGGATTGTTCCTCGTAGTACACTTACAGATTTGTTCAATGGAGTCGGCACTTGGAAAAGATTCACACGAAATCAACCAATGCAAGTTCAAAGAATTTTAGTGACTAAAGTTTTTTAATGTTTAGTTCTACAAGAATAAGTTAAGTCGTTTTGACCAAGGATAAATGAATTATACCTGGCAGCGGCACCAAAGATGTTGTTGTCCTTATACACACTTTCAAACGTGAGCTAAGTCCTGCACACTTAGTGTGTCCTCGGAGGCACAATGCCTAGGTTCAAAGTCCATGCTGTCACTTTGGCTTGAACCTCTTCTGTCTAGGCTAACTCCTAGGGAAGCCAAGGGGGGTAGACCCTAGTTACTAGATGAGATTTACAATTAAATGTTCTAGGAGTTGGTTTTAATAAGTTAAAAGGTCAGGGGGAATCTAGCCTATGATGTTAAGAAACAAATGCAAGATGCAATAATTAGATATGAACAGTCAGGTCGTTTCTTAGGACAACTAAGACTAGTGCCTAAGATTGGGCAAGGGGTCAACTTGTTGATATTATGGTAGTTGTGGGAGGTATTTACCTCCACGTGTAAACCTGACGAGGATAGAATACTCTGAGAAGCAAGAAGAAACCCTAATGAGTTGGCTAATAACCCTAGAAGACTTGTCGGCTTAAGAAGATAATTTATATTAGGTTATCAGCTTCCAAGAGAAGAAGTCGACCAGAAATAATAATATATACTGAACAGATAGATACCCAGAATGAGAAGTCGGCCCAGGCAGTTAGCCAGAATTAGTATAAATATAGGAGGCTAGTTCTCATTTTGGCAAGTAGTCTCAGAATTGCAGAGCAACAACTTGTGCGCACTGCAGTGCTCAGTTTCTGCACAGGTTTGGAGGAGAGCTGCCGTTGCAGCTGCTGTAGCTAGCAGTTACGCTTGGACTATCTCTTGGCTAGGGTTTGGACTATCTGATCAGCTCTTGTTGGTGTGCTATCCTTGGGGAAAGGTGCGCTACCCTTTGTTTGTCTATCTAGCCTAGGGTTTGCTTCCGGAGTGATTTTCTGTCAAGGTTAAGGTGCTCGGAGGGTGGCTTCGGCCTATGGTTGGGTGACAATAGAGATATTGTTAATGGTAAAACGAGCACATCCATTGTATTCTAACACAACTAAGTTAAGGGGATGTTCGTGACAAGATAATTACAAGTCAGAGATGTTACAACAAGATAAATGAAGCTAGATACAAAAGGATATATCAGATATACAAAGATACACTAGACTAGATACAAGATATACAATATACTAACAAGTAATTGAAATGTACAAGAAAAGAAGATATTCAAGATGAAATGACCATCAACATATCAAGCCAAGCATGCTCACAATAGATAGAATTCTATTTGACTACTTATCAATGGCATAAGGACGCAAAGCACTCAAGACCTATTCAAGAGAATTCCTCTAGATGGATGCACACTTCTTGAAGTATCACACCACAAATACAAGAATACAAGATATAGATGAAAGATTTAAAAGTAAAGTGCTCCAGATGAAAATATGTAACCACTTAGACGATTATTCTACAACACATAAAAGATAACTTGCATGATATAAAAAGATAATGAGTTCTGTGTGCTTGCAAGTGTGAAATTAAAACGCTGATGTTGTAGATCAAAGATTAAACTATGTGGTTAAGTGTGATTTATTTTAATCCTAGGTAGGTGTCAACCCAAAACTTTCCTCCCCCAGTTACCAAGTGACTGTTGGATGCTCAAGAAGGTAGGCAATGAGGCCCACCCTAGCTTCACAGGTCAATCCTAAGATCATAGTACTCTCGGAAAGGACGTCACGCGTCATGAGACCGTCCCCGGCCTAGCACCTTCCATTTCCTTCCTCCAACCCCGTTTCAAATGGCGAAGATGGTTGGTAAATGGTGTCCTATTAAGTCTAATAAATTAATTATTAAACTATGAACTAAGTGTTGTAGTGTGTATCTGAATGCTTGTAGCTTGCTCAAAAATGCCAAAGTATTGAAACTGAAAGATAAGAAGGCTGAAGCCCTTAAACAATGGAGTTGCAAAATAAGTTCTTAAGTGTTGAGTTATTGCATGTGGGTATTAAGAACTGAAAGTGTAACGTCCCCATCTGGTACGACTCCTACGATGTACAACCGGTAAAAGCACCCATAAAAAAATTCTCTCTTTTAAAAAAAAAAATAACTCGTATCACACTTTTTAGTTAACTTGCACTTGATACAAATGGTGTTGGTGCAGGGTTATAGTATTCTATATGATTCCTGCAAAAGGTCAACATCGTATTTAGATTGAGATAACCTCAAATGCCATTTTCTTAAGCCAAACTTGAATTTCAAAATAAAGTAACTCACCTMAGTCCACCATCTCAAAAACTTGTTGGTGAGTTTATGCTTCACTCTATAACTCTCTTTTATAGATTTATAGTCACAACACAATCACCCACAGATAAAACTATACAAACCATTTCATTATTATCATGTTGTATAAGCAACTTACGATTGAAAAACTATAAGGGTGAATCTAAGAAGGTGTCACACTTTTTGGTAAGATGGGAGGGAAAAACTAGTGTGGGTGGAGACACTCATTTGAGGTCTTTTAGCTCTCGATTAAGAGATAGACAAATCCCTTAATCGATGATTTGTGTGAAATGAAATTAAGTCTCGATTGATGAATAAATTAACCCTCAAAGATTAAAATAAATAACTCATTCAAGTTACCACCATTGATTGTGCCATATGGTATAACCTAGTCATATCCTCTCTCCATCTCCACATATGAATTTCTAATACCACCTTTCCCATGTTCACAATCATAATCCTTTGAATTAGTGAGGCCTTTGCCCACAACTTTCGCCCTATAAAATAATAGCCATGGTCATGTTACTACATGGCGGGTTTCTCAATATTTGACATCACAAGAGTACCATGGTTGCTTGGGTTAAAGAACCTATTCAGAAAATGAATTTCAATGATTTTAATAAAGTTGGAAGATGTGGATAGAGCTTCGGATTCACTTAATCGAACTCATGACATGAACTAAAATGAAAAGGTAGTGAGTGCATAGGAATTAAGGATATGGAGGCTGATATATGTGTCCATCTGGATAGGTAATGAAAATATGGAATTACACATCATTTGTGCATCGCAACGAGAGGAAGATACGGTAGGACAACACTAAGAAATGATTGAATAGGTAATAGTATGGACAAACAAAGGAACTTGGCCTTTGGATTTATAAAAGTGCAAGAGAAACTTTTTTTGGATTGGTCACTAAGAGAACATCAACATACATTTCTTTTCATAAAATATGATGTATATAAATATCATGTATATCAGTGGAATCCCACAAATTGACCAATAAAGAAAAACCCGATTCAATGATGTTGGATTACTCTAATTCATTAACATCAGATTATCTTACTAGAGATGGAACATTTTGAAGATTATAATCCTTGGTTTAATATATTCAGTCCAACCGCTACAGGAATTCGCTGTCCCTTAACTCGCTGTAGCCCTTTTCTTGGCAATTAATGTGGCCATTCCAGCAACAGCACGGTCAGCAATTACAGTCAGCAAATAAAGGCCAACGTGGTACAATCAACAACGAAACTCAATCCAATTTAGGGGAAATTCGTTGTGCTACTTATCAGCGAATTCGTGGTCATTATTCGGCAACAATAGAATCAACGCAAACCACGCAGGAAGGGATAAATTGCTGAGTTTAACCCATCAATTGAATTCGCTGTGGTTAACCATCTGTTCCACACAACAGCAAAACACAGAGCAAAATTAAAGGCAAAATGGG
Source organism: Picea sitchensis (assembly GCA_010110895.2). Taxonomy (NCBI): domain Eukaryota; kingdom Viridiplantae; phylum Streptophyta; class Pinopsida; order Pinales; family Pinaceae; genus Picea; species Picea sitchensis. The sequence continues at coordinate 59,578 of SNQJ01S0029866.1, forward strand.
CCCAGTCAACAGCGAACGCATCAATTAAAAGCAGACGTAACCACTCAACCTCAACGCAGTCAACCGGATACCAAACGCTACACCGTAAGGGAAAAACGTGGTCAAAATGGAATCAACAGTAAGGATTAAAATCCCTTGTAACAGTAAAATCGTGGTCAACTTGGGTAAAAGCGCACGCACACACACACATATATATATATAATGCAGTCATATTAATGCAACAGTGGCCATTCCGGTTATCAATTCGTTGTCCAACGTTTAATCGATGCTCAACCTACAATCGATGCTCAACCAGAACGTTTCGGTACACTACCCACGATTGCTATCAACGATAATGGTGCCTAACACTTTAAACATTGACTCATTACAATTTGCTCCATATAAACTCGTACAAAAATAGAATTGTAGATCGCAGTCATCAAGTAGAAAAAAAGCAGTCAATAACTAAGGGATCTCCGTCAGTAAAATAACGAAATTGCAGTCCATACATCAACCAGGGCGGTCTCAGCAAGTGTAAATTGTAATGGAATAAAAAACGAAATGCAGACAACTGAAAGGCCCAATTCACCAGGTACTCAAACTATGGCTATGGTCTTAAGGTGGCAATCGCCAGAGCATTTTATCCAGGGATGGAACGACTTCTTTATATAAAAACAAACGCAAGCCATATGCCGGCAAGGAGTACACCAAATAAAAGAAAAACACAGAGTTAAAAATTTAAGGAAATAGGAATGATAACAAGGACAGATTTTCTCCACAATATAAGGTGCAAGGACCCTCAATCACTCAGGGGTAAATGACAGAGGTAGATGGTTGACAGGAATGTCCTACGCTCACCATCCTCGCACAGAAAAGCAGGGCGTTGAGATCCATAGGTCTTTTAACGCTAAGGCGACGACCGTAGATAAGGCTCCTGGCCGACTGCTCAGGCGAAGACTGGCGAGCTAGAGACGAAAGCTAAGCAACCACGAAGGACACAATCAACACAGCAAGGTGGTTTAGACATGCGGGAAAACGAAGGCCATGGGAGTCAACAACCATCTAGCTAAGCTAAGGAAAGTTTCGGTCACCAATTTAAAAAAAAACATCATTTTACCCTTCCATTAAATAAGCAGATCCAAGCATAAGTCTTAATACATTCTACCATGCAAAAATGAAGAGAGTGTATCGTTCCCTGTTTGCCCGCTCCGAATGACGTCCTGCGTGCTCCATGCAACTCCCGCTCGCCGATCGTCGAGACTTCACCGGTACCTCCCAACCAACGCTAGGGGTACTCTTCTTCCCCCTTAGCCCCCCGAGCCGCAAAGGGGCCACACACTATCCAGAGATTTCGACTAGCTCCCAGCTCGCCTCGCAAGGCCGAGCTACCACTCCTCTCCGAGCTAGGTATCCCAACTCCCACAAGTAAATCAGTCAAGTAGATATTTCTACAACGTAACGTTACGCAAACAGAAGATGATCCAACCTAYATCACCTCCCTTCATTATATAGAGTTTCGTGGTTCCTTACTTTCAAAAATTCTCTTTTAGTTAAGTTATTATAATTAAATTCCTAAATATTTCTCCCCGTACAAGTGTCACCCATCCCCTTCATTCTTCCATAAATTAACTTCTTTAATTAATTAATTATCTTTATTCCCCTCACCCACCTAGAGCTACTCCTAGAATCATTCCTAGGTGTCCCCAAATTCTCTTACAAGTTTTAATAACTTTCYCTTTTATTAAATTGCTAGTTCRGTTTAAATTAGAAAGCTCTTAAATGGTAGATGCTCTTACTAAGTTTGACCTTCCGCTTTTTCCCTTAAGTTCCCGTTTTTCCCTTTTTATGTTACCTTTTTTCCTAGTTTCCTAAAATTTTAGATTTTCTCTCTTTCCCCTTTTAATTAGAACTCAAAAAGGCAGGTGTGGAATTTAACCCCTTTTCCCCTTTATCATTTAATTAGTATATTTTAAATTATCAAAAAGATAAAACAATAATTCCATTTTTAAATTTTATTGCAACATATTTCTTTTTGAAACAATTAATTTCTTACTCCCTTTATGTTACAAGATTTAAGGAAGATCATAATTATTATTCACGTGGTTATTATTATTATTATTATAGAGAGATAAAATTTTACCACTAGCATAGTTTAGACTTAAATCTTAAATTTTCGTATTGGGCGACATTTAATTAGGGAATTTGTTTTAAGAATACTTAACACGTTATTCGTCCTAAGGCCATCTAGGTTCATTCCTCTATCATCAACAACGCGACGTGCCCTTCAGGACGCACTAGGTGCTCCAAGGGTGCCACTCGCCTCATCTGTTCCCTTGCACGATGTGCCCTTCAGGACGCACCACGTGCTCCAAGGGTGCCACTCGCCATTCTCCATTTTTTTTGCGCGACGTGCCCTTCAGGACGCACCACGTGCTCCAAGGGTGCCACTCACCTCTTGACTGACTTGGTAGAGATCAATAACCCCTGGAGTCAACACTCCGTCAGGTGAACTTGTGGGAGACTAAGGGCCTCTAAGGAATAAGGCCCTCGTCTTATTGCGCGCCCCTTAGAATCATCATGAGCCACTGTCGTAGTCTGCCCTCATGGCATCGTGGGTCCTCTCGAACTAGGTAAACGTTAACCTACAGTTCGAGCCACGGCGGGAGTGCTAGTAGGCTGTGGTAGGGCTACTGTCCACACCTCTCCCTCAACATCTCTGGTAGTCGTGCGTGACCCCTTTATTCCACATGTGAGTCTGGTCGGCAAGCTATCGTTAGCCTGCATCATCAACAAATCACGTTAGAATACATCCACATCAGCTCATCTAATCAGAAGTACTAAAATCACAGTAAAACAATCAAACCCCAATGGTAAACTCCCCGACTCGATCCGGAGTCCAAGGGGTTCCATCGATGCCTCTGCATCCTCAAGGTCCATAATCCTGCACACTCAGTAAAACCGAGTCAATAGCACCTGTCTATGTCGATGTGGTAAAACAACATGTCATCATCCCATAACGCCTCAAATCAAAATCAAAAGTTTTAATAGCATAACAATCCAGATCAGTTGCAAGCAAGTGTCCTCAAAGAATAAGTTTGCTCAACACGCCAGAGTGGTATGTTATAGAAAGTGCTGATTGTGAAGGCTAAAGCCTTTAAAGACAAGATTGCAAGTTAAAAAATTTAAGTGAAATTACTGCATTGTGAAACATAAAGAAATGAACATAACTTGCATAAGGCAAAAGACGATTACTTAAAATATTATGTAACCAGTAAGTGCATGCATGTGTAAGATAAATATTAGAGAAATAGAAACTTGCATGCAACAGAAAATGAAGATCTAATCTAAGCCACCACGGGTTCTAAGCTAGTATATGTTATGAGATCTACTTTAGATTATTTTAAATTACGCATGTATATAGAGATCATAACTAATCTAGCTAAACTAAGCAAGGAAAGACAAAAAATAAATCTAACTAAACTTGCAAAGTAAATACCGAAAGGAAAAGAATGCAAGCCTCTTGGGTACACTCATTTGGGTTTGCGTACAGTGATTTAGAGAATAGAAGTGGAAGAAATTGTTACCACTCTTGAAAGGAGGACCGTAAAGGGTGTGTTGTGTGTGAAATTGGACAGCGTACCCTCTTTTCCTGGCGAGAATGTGAAAAAATCAGCAAGCTATTGCTTGCTGATTTGAGCTGCAACACACTCACAAATGATCATGAAATTTTTGTTTTTCAACAAAAACTTCTTGCATATAAAAACCATAATTTTATATTGATTAAATGACCTATCTAAGCACGTTAAATATCAAAATCTGAAAGTGAAAGAATGAGGAAGAAGAACAAAAAATTGCTTATGAAGTGTAAGTGAAGATGAGGGTAGATTCGTCCTTGAATCTATCCCAACAACTCCTTAGAGATGATCTGCAAAACTTAAATCCAAAGTGAGATGGAACAACAGATAATATCTTGCATGCAAAGATAATACAACATAGTTTATATTATAAGCATGCACAAAATATATAAATGGGAAACTACAATATTGCCTCACCTAGCCTAGTAAACTAATTTACTTAAGCAACTATTGATCAAAACACAAAGATTTAAAAATGATATCACCTCCCAAATAAGTGGCACATCTAGACAAATCTTGAATGCCACAATTCCTCCAAAGCTATTTCTGTATTATCCAATGGGAAGAGGTTGTAGCAACCAAGTTGCTCCAAACTCTTCAAGAACCAAAACCAATAAAACAATATGACAATAATGAGAGAGAGAGAGAGAGAGAGTGGGATGGAGAGAATTTTGTAGCATAACAATACTGTGAAGAATGGTCCTAAATGAGGGAGTGAGAGCTCTCTTAAATAGCATTGAGGGATCAAGAGACTCCTCTTGGATCTTCAACAAGTGTCAAACATCCAAGGGACAAGACAACTCAAACAGGAAAGGAACCAATGAGGAAGTGAGCTTTTAGGTTGAGGGGAAATGTCAAGTAAGTGAGTTGGATGGGTGAAGAAAGCAAGTAAGGGGAGGCGTATTCGTTGAGTAGGAGACTCACGCCTTTCGTCAAGGCAAATTCCAAAATAGTGTTTGAGGTTTCCACTTTCAAATGAAATGTTTCCATCTCATTCCAAGAATTAAAGCGTAAGTTATCAAAGGGAGGTGTGAGGTAAAAAGAGGAATGCGTGCGTTTAAAGAGGAAAACATGAGCTTGGAGTGTGGAGTCCACACTCCAAAGTGGACGTGGAGGGTTAAGGTAAGACGTAAGAGAGGAGGAAGGGACCCACGTTTTAAATTGAGAGAGCTTCAAAGTATTACGTGGGAGTGGGGACGCATATCAAAAGATTGAAAGCGTGAGCTTGAGGGGAATACGTGAGGTAAGGAAAGAGTGTGTGGGAGGAGTATGGAGTCCACACTCTTGAGTGTGACGTGGATGGGTAAGGGGGAGCCATAATTTATTTAAAACATGAGTTACCAAGTTTGAAAAGGAGGGGATGTATTCCTTAGTGGGAAAAAATTAAAAGGTGAGTTAATAAATTAAAAGTGGTTTAAAAGGGTAGGTAATGGTTTAGGAAAGGGTTAGGATGGGTTAGGTGGGGTAGGTGGTCTCTATCTCACTAATTGTCACACTAACTTTACCTTATTTGACTAATTATTACAAAATTGACATTTTCCCATGTCCTGGGTTCAACAATTAAAATTGTTGTTTTTCGACTAAAACTCCTAAGTGCACAAAACCCTAACAAAACTTGTCCGACTGAGTTGAAACTTGGTCCAAGGGTGTAGGGGGTGTCATTATCTTTCTTTTGAGTACAAATACCCCTATCAAAATCCCATGGACCTAAGTTTTACATTAATTATCCAGGATTAATTAATTTAATTCCTAACCTTAGGAAAAATTAATTAATTGAAAAAAACCTAGCTAGACTCTACTAAAAATCACGAAAATTTGAGTGTTTTCTTACATGGTCATTTACATTGTTCCTAAACACTAGCTACCCAAGAATGACTTCCACCACTTTGGAGAATTTATTGCTAGTGGGAGTGAAAAACTCAAGGGAGATTAACCCAGCTGGTTAGGCCACATTAACCTCTTGAGGATAAAAAACACTCAGTGAAAGGAACTCTCCTAATGAAGACATCCTAAGACAACTGACCTAACTATGATCCATGTCGACCTATTACATTATAAACCCACGTAGGGGTGCGGGAATCCCGCTTACAAAACTGTGTGTTGGAACAAAAAATGCCTTGTAGTACCAAAAAGTCTTCGACTTATTTGCATCTGATGATGCATATATTCATGGTACATGGAGTTTCCCTCCTAGTTGAATAAGCGGTCAACAGTATGCAGATATTGTTTTCTATCTTAAGAATCTCACATGTCCAAGTCATCTAGTGGGTCATGAGAAAAGGGCTTTAAGATTAAAATCATCTAAGTATGTCCTCACTAGAAATGGGTTAGGATGGAGAAATCCTGATGGAATTATCCTTAGATGTGTGGATGAAGTAGAATCTAAGAAACCAGTGGATGAATTCCATATTGGATTTTGTGGTGGTCATTATGCAGCGAAAACAACAACTCACAAAATACTTAGAGGAGGATATTATTGGCCCACGATCTTTACAGATGTGCATCAGTTTGTGATAAAATGTGAGCCTTGTCAGCTTTTTACTAGGAAACAGAAGTTAGACGCCCTCCCCTTACAACCAGTAGTGGTTGAAGCACCTTTTTAGCAGTGGGGGTTGGACTTCATAGGAAAGTTCAAAGATAATTCAAGTAATGGTTATTCATGGGTTATAAAAACTACAAATTACTTCACCAAATGGGTTGAATCCATTCCCACTAAGTCAACAACTAAAAAGATTGTCATGGATTTCCTTGAAGATAGAATTATAACTAGATTTGGGGTGCCTTCAAAGATAGTAACAGATAATGCTAAAGCTTTTTGTTCATCAGAAATGTCTTCTTTCTATTTTAAATATGGCATTATCTTATCGCATGCATCAGATTACTATCCCCAAGGAAATGGTCAAGCTGAGTCAAGTAATAAAAAATTAATGACCATAGTCAAGAAAATTGTTGGAGAAAACAAAAGGTCTTGGGATAGTAAGATCAAACATGCATTATGGGCTGACAGAATTACTAAGAAAACAACAACAAGGAAAAGTCCTTTTGAGTTGGTTTATGGTTTGGAGGCTAGGTTGCTAGTGCACCTTAGACTTCCAACTTATGGTTTGGTTCAGGATTTCTCCACAGAACAGGATGCAGTTTGGAACATGGTCAATCAAATAATAGAGTTAGATGAAAGCAGAAGAAGGGCTTATGATCAGAATTGCAGAAATCGGGTTAAGGTTAAGAAGGCTTTTGATAAATCAGCAAGGAAGAGGGATTTCATAGTTGGGGATACAATATTATTGTGGGATAAAGGCAGAGAGAAACCAAGTAGACATGGCAAGTTTGGCAGTTTGTGGTTGGGTCCATATGTGATCCGGGAAATAGAAGGTCCAAATTCTTTCCATCTCAGCCATTTGGATGGTGAGCCCGTAAACATTCCAAGGAATGGGCAACATCTCAAACTCTTCTTCAGATGATGGGCAACTTGGTGTCCAAAGGGATACCCTTTGTAATGTATTTCTAACCCTTCTCCTTTTATTTCAATTTTGTATTATTTCATTTCATTATGTAATCATGTTACTTATGTTATTTACTGTATCATAGTTTCAATTGTGTAATTGTTGTATATAGTAATTTCATTTATGTAATTATTGTTTATAGCATTTTATTTATTTTATTTTATACATGTATTTATTTTGGGTATTGGTGAGAACTTTGTTTTGTAGACTCTGAAGTTCTCGTATGCTCTCCTTCAAAAAGATCGAACAGACGTCCCCATGTGGAGCCAGATGTTGACCACCTATTTCAACTAGGGAGTCAACTCTATGTACCATGAAGCTATGTACCTGATGGTGCAACAAAGTTGAAGACTTTCTCGTTCACAAGGCCATAAACATTCCAAGGAATGGGCAACATCTCAAACTCATCTTTAGATGATGGGCAACTTGGTGTCCAAAGGGATACCCTTTGTAACATATTTCTAACCCTTCTCCTTTTCTTTCAATTTTGTATTATTTCATTTCATTATGTACTTATGTTACTTATGTTATTTATTGTATCATAGTTTCAATTGTGTAATTGTTGTATATAGTAATTTCATTTATGTAATTATTGTTTATAGCATTTTATTTATTTTATTTTATACATGTATTTATTTTGGGTATTGGTGAGCACTTTGTTTTGTAGATTCTGAAGTTCTCGTATGCTCTCCTTCAAAAAAATTGAACACACGTTCCCATGTGGAGCCAGATGTTGACCACCTATTTCAACTAGGGGGTCAACTCTATGTACCATGAAGCTATGTACCTGATGGTGAAACAAAGTTGAAGACTTTCTCGTTCACAAGACACTTTTTGCCCCCATCACTTCTTTTTGTAATTGGAATTTCCGCTCCCTTGCGTGGGATAATAATGTAATGGGTCAGAATGGATCATATTGTAGGTTATTTGCCTAGGAATTTATCATTAGGGAAGTCCTTTCATCAAGTGTTTTTTATACTCGGGTAATTTTTAATTACCCTCGAGTTTTTCACTCAGAATAATCCTCCAAAGTGGTGAAATACGTTCTAATAATCGAGCCCAATGTGTGACTAGGGTCTAGGAATATTGTAAATGACCATGCTAGACATCTCCTAGAGTATTGTGGAATTCCAAGTCTAAGTAGTTTTTTTAATTTTTTAAAATTACCCAGTTAATGGTAATTTTAATTAAAATTGATGTAAAAATGTAAAAACTAGGTCCTATGGGATTTTGATAGGGGTGTGAGTACTCAAAAGAAATGGAATGAGACCCCCTACTCCCTTGGACCAAGTTTCAATTCAATTGGACAAGTTTTGCTAGGTCATTTTCCATGAGGAGTCCAAGCCAGTTTTGATAATTGCTTAATTTGGCTAAGTCAAAAATGCCAAAAATTGTAAAATTAGCAAAAAGGTTTGAGAAAGAGTGGGAGATGATTCCTAGCCATTTTCCCAAGTTAGAAAAACACTTTTCTAACTTAATCAACCCCCCATGCCTAGCCACAACCTCACTTTGATCATCCCACTAGGGAAGTTGCACCCCCCTTGGTGAGGAACTCACCCAAAGTAAAAAATTAATAAAGCAAACACCTAAGCTACCTAAATGTGCCCTCCTAGTGATATAACTTGGTGTTTGACTAATCAACACTCGATCTTCAAAAACCCTAGATGACTAAAACCCTAAAAGTGCACCCTCCTTGAGATGATGAACTATTTTGGGTGAGTGACACTTGGAGCTCATCCAAGAGGGGTCTATATTGCCTCCTAGGTATAAAAGAATGCCTACCCCTCCCTCATTTCACATCTATTATCAGTGTAAAGTTATTATGCCCAACTCTCTCCCACTCTTCTCTCTCCCCCATCTTGCTCTCTTTCTTTTCTCAAGCTTGTAGCAAGTATTTGCTCAAGCTTGCTTTCAATAATAGAAAATATTTGAATGAATATGGTGTGCATTGGGAGTACTCTTGGTGCAGGATCTTAAGCTTCATTGAGGTGATTTGTATTGGTTTATTTTTTGAGTTTTCTTGCTTTTAGATCTAGAATAGGAGATCCAAGGAAAGTATTTCTTGTTTTCCTACAACTAGCAAAGAGGATTGGCCTTTCCACCCATGCTAAATCATAAGGGTAGGATTTAAATTTAATTTTCTATTATAATCATTTAAATTCTTTGCCCCACTTGTCCTCAAGACAAGGTTGAGAGGCTAGGTGCTTTACTTTCTTGTCAATTTAATTCTTTCATTTTTTATTTCACTCACTTTGGCACAAAATCTGTAGGCTTGTTCTCCTCCTTGTGCCTTAGTTGAGGTTGCAAGTTTTATTTCAATTATTGTTTGCCCCACTTGTCCTTAAGACAAGTTTGAGTGGTTAGGATCTTGTTATTTACTTTCCAAGTTCTATTTACTTGCATTATTTACTTTTGACTACACCTAGCAAAGAGGTTTGGCTAAGCCAACCCATGCTATATTGTAAGGCTTGTCTAGCTTAGTTTGTGAATATCTCATCTTGCTAATTTTTGCTCAAGTTTCCTTTCCTTTCAAGTTGTTAAGTTGCAAAGCTATTTTAATCTTGCTATCTCTTGCTTAGGTTAGGCAACCATTTAATTGGTTAATATCTTGTATCTTAAGTTGGGAACCATTTACTTTGTAATTTATTTTCAAGTTAATCATAGCTTTTAGTCTAGGCTAGGAGGGAAATTTATCTAGTCTAATTAGGCACCTTGGACTGGTACAACTTTCACCACTAAAAATGAGGCTTGTGGACGCTACAGGCGATGCTAAGTCGGGGACGACTTCACAACACTAGGTGTCCCCCCTGCTTGAGTGCCCAAGTTTTCTGGGTTGACCTATGGAGCTAGGGAAGGGCCTTGTTTTCCCTTCTTCTTGAGCACCCAACAATCATTTTGGCCAAAGCGGTAAGAGTCTAGGGTTAGACACATAGTTTAGGTTTGTTTCACATCAGCTTAACTCCCCTAATCAAAGAGAGACTATAAAACTTATCTAAAATTTACGTACTACACTTCACAACACTTGTGCTTCACTTTTCAACATCTTTAATTGTGCAAACCTTGTTGTTTAAGGCATATTTTCATGTTTATGGTTTGATTTACTAGCACTTTTCATTTCCAAGTAGTTTACTTCAAAGTTGGGCACTTTACTTTCAAGTTTCACTTATTTTTGAGGTTGTTTATCTGTTCAAGGGCGTGCTACTCTCAACTTGCGCACCATCTCGTTGGGGCACTTGATTTTAGTTTCCCCCTTGCTTCAGAAATTGTGCACTTGCTCTTTGTTGGCTCTTTCATCTACTTGAGTTGCGCACTTGTCCTTTTCCAAGCTTTTTCAAGTTATATGTTTCATGGTTAGTTAGTTGTCTCTTGTTCATTGGCAATAGTTGATCTCTTGTTGTATATCTCTAACTATTCTTTTGTTCTTTTCTATATTGTAACTTACATTTCCATTGTATATTTGTCATAGTTTTATTTCATCTTGTAACTTATTGCAAAGTTATTCTTTTGTAATTAGGTCACTTAATTATTTTTATTTCTTTTGTATAAACTTAGTTGACCCCTTGCCCAACCTTTAGGCACTAGTCTTAGTTGTCCTTTAGGGAAAGGTTTTGACTGTCATTAAAATTGTGCATTTGCATTGTTGCTCGCCATATAGGTTAGATTTCCCCCTAACTTAACAAACTAAAATTAACTCCTAGAATTCACTAAACAACTCACATAGTAAATAGGGTCTACCCCCCTTGGCTTCCCTAGGAGTAAGCCTAGAAGGAAGAAGTCCAAATCGAAGTGACAATGGTTTGGACTTAGGGATTGTGCCTCCAAGGACACACCATGTGGATTGAGACTTTTCCACGTTTGTAGGTGTGTATAAGGACGACAACATAGCCTTCTGCTCCTTACAATCAATCTCCATATGAGATACTCTGTATCTCAAAAGTAGTTTCTTCTTCATCTTTTTTGGTACATGAATATATACGATCACGTATACAACTTGGATAGTCTGCTCCATGTCTCATCTAGTATGTTGCCTCTTGCAACCGTCACTATAGCCCTCAGGGTTATCACCTGTGATCTGCCCAGAACAAGATCAACAACAAACAAGAATAATACTCTTTATAATAATGATAAGACAATAGTAAGAACAATCGTCATAGTAGATCCTTTAGAGCTATTACTTGTGATCTACCTGGAACAAGGGTCAAAAGTAAGAAATACAATACGAAATGAGAGAAACACTCTTCTGGTGTTGTGATCAATTATTCCTCCATGGTAATCTGGAAACCAAAACAAGAAGTTTCTCCTAGAGGAGAAGTTAGTTGTATCTGGTAAGTGATTTCAATAAGCATTCATCTTAATAATGCTCACATGCCATCAAGTATAAAACCTTCTAAAGATTGTTTATCTCAACTATAGTGTTTACTTGTAATGAGGTAGTTGTAAGACTCAGATTGTGCTTGTTGTAGAGTGCATGAGAACCACAACATCTCCTGGTAGACATGTGTCTACAATGAAACAAAAAAAATGTAAAATCTAGGGTGGTTCTATCACCCTTCGTCCATATACATCAAAACCAAAAATGAAACTAATCTAAAAAAGAAAATTTTAGCATTTTTCCAAAAATTTCTAAACTAAGCATGAAATCAATATGCAAGTAGAACAAAATGAAATATGAAATGCATCTAAACTAACATGAGCAATCAATATGCAAATGCAAGGAAAACAAGATGACCTACTTACTTACCTGGGGCCTTGGGGCCTTGAAGATCAGGCGATAGGTGATGTCAGGTGAAGTCATACAACCAGTGCAACCAGTTGATCATCTAATCAAAGTATCTCCCCCTGTGCTTAATTATGTAAAAACACAAAGATAATTCAAGCACGTAATGATAATGAGCATAAATAGATATATAATCAATCGTGAAATGAAACTCATGGAGATGGGTAGGAGGGAGGAAATGCTGCTAGAAAGAATATCTGCAATTCTGATCATCCAAGGAATCCTGCCTGAAGTGATAGCCACAAGCGCAATCAACCCATCTCTGAAGAGGACGATCGTATATAGATGACGATTCATCTTCGTTCTTGCACAAAGATCCACTACTTGTTGCAAACTGAGAGGAGATGAGAGAGGAGAAGAAGACTGCATGGGTTCTCGAAGAAAAAGATAAGAGGTAAGGGATAACCTCATTTCTAGAGAAAAACTCCTCCCTCGTACTTACGAAACGTTGCTTCTTTATCTGCAAATCCCCACTAGAAGTCTCAATATGAAAATATTTTTGTTTGGTAGCATGAGCCCCAAACTGCTACCAGACTCTTCTGGATTGGCCATGACCTAGTGTCGATCAAAATCTGAGCATGAGAGTGGTTGGAAATATTCATAAAACAAGCTCGGGTCGTTGAAAGGATACTCATCACAACTCTCAAGGGACGGCTGAGGATCATCTTGAGCACATTGCGACAAGTTATCTTCAAATTGACGAAATAAGTTTGTGACCATATCATCATCGGGCTGCCAAACAACTGAATGATATGTGTACTAAGACCAGTCCTCTGAAAATGACAACTCAACCCATTTTTCTTGAGGGCTACCTTCAACGTCGTAAATGGGATCTCTATCAATGGTGAAGCAACCCACATTCCATCTACGTCTCCCAACCTGTATGAAATCATCAATGTGTAGACTGTTCATCTCAGAGAGGTCCTTGACAAACACATTTGCATCATTGGGACTAATCTTTCTTCATCTTCATGTGAAGGGGGAAGTCATGGCTGAACGATTTCATCTTCGTCAAGTGGGAGCACAGATACCAATGTCTCCTTTTGCTCATTAGGGTGTTGCACTTCATTAGGGTCTTCTTCTTCTAGCACTTCTTCATTTCCAAAATCATGGTATAAAGCATCATCAAATTTTTCAAAAGGATTACAACTTGCCATATCCCTTGTAAGCACTTCATCTTCACAAGGATCTTTTTTCTCTTGCTCTCTGAGAAAAAGTTTATCTTGAGTCTCGAGACTTCTTCAGGCATCAAGAATGATCGATCTTGAGTTGGAAAGCCCTCTTGGCAACCGCATTTCTTTGTCACAGCGTCACATAGTGACTTTACTCTGAAATAGGCAATGGCAACCTCCCATGCCATGTTCAGGGTAGGATCCCTCTCATAGTTTTGAAGGATGGCATTGTATTCTTCTTTTCTTTGTACACAGAACCTGACCAGGAAGTTTTTATTATGGCACTGCCCAAGCAATTGTTCACAGAACTCATTGTCTTCCGGTATGTTTTTCTTGAGGCACTCAAAACTTTCCTCATTACTTTCATCCTCTTTTTCTAGAACTGTTATCTCCCTAGGGTCATCGGGATCCCCCCCTTGAGGTGATTCTATTATCTCTAAAGTGACAGGAATACCTGCCCAAGGTGACAGTGGGTAGGTTTTCTCAAAGTTGTCGTCATTTGGTGGTTGGGTCGGGCTCTTCCCAACCTACAAATGTGCCATAACACATTAGTTGTAGTCTCGTTTTTGGGTTAACAATTTAGTTGGGGTTGTTTCTGTTCTTTGCTTTTCCATCAACTTGTTCAAGTTCAACCTAGTATGAACTTCAACAATTGAGTGGAGATATTTCTGGCACACTCCTACTATATTGACTATACAGAAATTTCATTCTGTAAGCCTTTTCAAACTCAAATATCACTGCCCCTAGATCTCTGAACCAACTGTTATGCAATTTATGCTTCAAGATTTCTATTATTGGGATGAATTATCATGACCATGTCATACTAAGAAGACCAGATTTCTTGGAAAATGCTAATATTTAATTGTATCTTATTGGTTGTGTTTTAAGACCGAAAATGATAAAGGCCAAATTTCTTGGAAAATGCTAATATTTTGTTATATCTTATTGGTTGTGTTTCAGGATTGAAAATGATAAGGTGGACAATTTTATCATCACTCAAAGATATAATAAGACAGAGAATTGGACGAAGGCCATGAAGTATATGTTGTGTGATCTCAAATGGGCTCTGCATTGGTTTATTGCTAACTATGGTTTTCAGCCTCCTGGTACCGTTGCAATGGCTTCGGGGTCAAGCTCATTAAATTCAATAGCTAATTCTGAACGTAATAAACAAAATGCGCGTTCATCGCGCTCCCAACATGATGCTAGTGCAAAATCATAGGTTGGTTAAGCTTTGTTGCAGGTCATTAAGGGTTGTCTATCATTATCCTTTTGAATGTCCATTTTCAATTTGGCAAATCAGGGGCAAGCCCATTGCATTCAAAAGTTAATTCTCTTAAATAAATATCATGATTTTACAAGTAAAACTTAAACATGAAATAACAAGGCGATTGTGTATATGATATTTTCTCTTAAAAACATATATCGGTTAACCTTTCCAAGACAATGCTACTTCATTGTAGCACAATGTTTGGGCATAACTAAAAGGAAATATAAATTTGCGGATACTTATGAGCAATGATAAATTTTCAAAGTAAATATTGATATCACATTATTTTCTAGTATGAACTATATTTCTCTATTACATTTGGTCTATTTTTCAGGTATGTTAAGAGGAATTTTAGGTTTAACAAAAGACCACAAAATCAGCAAAATTTGACTGCTTGACTTCAAATGTAGAAGTTTAATATAATTATAAATTATGTATTTAACTAAGACCTCCTCTTTCATTTAAACAAAATTAGTCATAAATAGGGCGGGGTTGACATCATTCATGACGCTTATTTCTTATGGTGCACCACGTGCTACCCACTGTCTTGCCTTTAAGAAATGTTGATACAATAGAACTTTTGGGGATTGTATGTTTGAACATAGACAACTGGTGGTAATGCCACCTTGAGAAAAAATAGAGGTTCAAAAGATGTTTTAGAGAAACCCCTCATATTTTCTTACATTATCTTCTTTTGCAGTTTAGTGGTTAAATTCATTGAACTCCAGTTCATAAAAGACTTTCCTATGCTGGAACAACCTTTTCAGACCAATTAATCAAGCACCTTTAGTCAATGCACTTGAATATATTTCTCCACTTTCCATATTAGTGGAATGGATAAATATAATTGCCAAGACAGAACAATGTACTTTTATCCATTTCATTTTGGTCATAATTCTGTATTAGTACTTACTATGTTCTCTTTGATCATTGATCTTCATACTACCTATGGATTGAGTAATGTACTTTCATCCATTTCATTTCATTTTGATCATAACTCTGTATTAGTACTTACTATGTTCTTCTTGATCATTGATTTTCATACTACCTATGGATTGAACAATGATAGAGTGAACAAGATTTACAAGTGTGATTAACACCCTTAAAGTTTCTAAGTGACATACTCTAATGAAACTAATGGTGATTGTGTGAACATTCAAGTAATAATTATGTGGAATAATCCTTGGTCTTGCCTAATGCACCATATGCCACCCATTGTCTTTCCTTTACAAATTGTTGATAGAATCAAACTTTTGAGGATTGGAAGTTTGAACACAAATCACGGGTGGTAATGCCACCTCAAGAAAAAATAGAGGTTCAAGAGATGTTTAAGAGGAGCCTCTTATCTTTTGTACATGTTTTATATCCTTTCGCAGTTTATTGGTTCAATCCACTGAACTCCAGTCCATAAAATGTCGTTTCCTTAGTGAAACAATCTTTTTAAACCAATTGATCAACTATAATGTTGTTGCCTTGGTGCAACAATCTTTTTAAACCAATTGATCAACTATAGTTAGGCATCTCTCATAAGAATCTCTGATTTTGCCATGCTTAAAATAACTTGTATACAGTCAGGCATAGATTAGTTTATCCTTTAAAGTAATTGTAAAAATCAAGTTAATAGATACATGGCATGGAAAAGAGTCATTTGATAGACTTTTCAATAATGAAAAAAAAACAAAAAGTTAAAAAAGGAAGAGAAAATTTGAAAACCATTCAAAATTCTTAATGTTTAAGTTTCAACCAAAAAAAAATGTTTCAACAAAAAAAATAAAAAAAATAGAAAATAGTTTTAAGTTTCATTTTCATTTTGATAGAATTGCTAATGCTTATTAAAAATAAAATTTTGATAGAATAATTACTTGAACATTAATTTTTATTTTTGAGAACAAATTCTATATAACATAATTGATTGAATTTTTTTTCATTATATTTTAATTAAAAAATAGATGGACAAAATGTTGAGATTTCTCAATGTTACAAGTTTAGAGTAATGATAATGAAATATAATAAATAGGAAGTATACATGTAGATATGACTTATATGAATACAAGTAGAAATCACAATAATATAACATCATAGAAAATTGCATTATTAACTTATTGAACTTAATACTAGCATACATTTTGTTTCAAGTAAAACTTTGTGGAAATTTCTTCAAGTATCTTTCCATGATTAATGGATGGTAAACAGGGTAAACCATTGACATTGCCTTTGATTACAGAACTTAACACTAAGGAGATCAAGAGAGTCAAATATGTGACCCTCCCCAACTTTTGGGGAGAAACTAATAAATGAGAATTTTTAATGAAGATTTCTCAATAACACTTTTTAATCAACAATTTTAGTGATACACTTTTAACTTGACAATAAAGTAAGAAACATTTATCCATCCCTAATAAATGAAAGATTTATCAATCAACACTTTTTAGCGATACTTTTTAAACTTGATTTCACTACCTTAACAACTTAGAACAACTTATAAAATGATTACATCTTTATGAGTTTTTTTTGAAATGGAGGAAGACCTTTTCATACATTGATGATGATTTAAGAAATATATATCCACCCTTATCTAATTGAGATTTCTTAATGAAAATTTTAATTAGCATTTTTCAATGATGACCTCTCAACACTTAACAATTTTTTTTAATTATGTATGTTTTTATTATAACATATATATGATATGTATTCACACGTGAAATAAATGAAAACATGACAAGATGGACTAAAATATGTTAAGAACCTATACTAGATCTGCAAATATACTTCATAAATAACCAAGAAAAAACCATAAACCATTCACAATAACAATGAACACAATAAATATGCAAAACCCTTAGGGTAGGGTAACACCATATATTATTCCTTAAAAAAGGAATGCATTCCTCAAGCAACACTTGCTTGTTACAATGTGAATATTCTTCACTATGCTCCATTACATTGCTTACACTTCTTTATATAGCTCTCCCTTCTAGAGAGTCTTTTCACATTTATTACATTTAACTACCATAGCGGACCTTTATTAATATAGTGGATCTAGTTCACCTTACATTGAATGACCACATTCTCATATATTAAATGACTTCCACTAATAAAATATAACTACATTCGCATTGGGTATCGCCCTAGGTACCCCATATTACCTCCATAGGTATACTACATTCCATTCCTCTTCACATGTTTCGTCCTCGAAACATGAGAAAAAACCATACAATATGACTGGCTAAGCAATGTAGACAACTGGTACCAAGTACGACCATCCATCCATCTCAATGGAAGTCGAACATGATGTCTATATGTTGCCTTTCCACCCTGATCTTGCTCTACATCATGTTGAGGTTGCCATAGGGTTTTTTCTGTAACTTGAGCTCTTCCCGTATTGTCGATAGTCCTCCATGCACCTCTTGATCGGTTTCATGTCTGGTGCATAAATGTGTTAATGCACACGCCCTTGCCTTGATGACTGTTGTGTCTCTATATGATGTGGATGGCGATATACAACAACTGTAGNAATTTGTTATTTTTTTTTCAAATCTGCAACACTTTGTGCCTTTGAGTCAATGACCTCCTTAGCTTCCTGATTATGTCCTTGTAGTTTTGCTTCATTTCCTTCTGTAGACTCTTCCTCTGATTCAACTTCAGACTCAGTAATAACTTCTTTGTTAGCTTCCATGGGCCCATCTTTCTTACCGAGAGACACAACCTGCAATGTGATTTTATTTTTCTTGTACCACAACTTCAAAAACTTATTTTTCACATTAATATTAATGGTACCCACTGATTCTATCCAAGGATAT